>JAWZYT010004347.1:17500-42306 GCA_034508575.1 Petrolisthes manimaculis
TTCGCACGATTCCTTCTTCGTTTCACACCTCTTTTCTCCTCTCTTTCCTTCTCCTTTCCACATCTCTCCTATGCAGGCCACACACTTCTTCCATCCACTCCCCATCCCAACCTGCTCTTTCCAATTCCCCTCCCAAACCTACTCGCTTCCAAACCCAACTCCTCACTCCCACCTCCCCCCACTTCCTTCCCCCTACCATCTCCCATGGCCATTTCTATCAGAGTGGGTGACCCTTAATGAAATATTATACGGCAGGAGTCAGCGGCTGCTCCACCTGACCACATTGCGAGAACATAATGTTTTTTAAAAGAAATATTGTGCAACATTACACAACACAGCCACAGCAGAATCTACAAAAGGTCAACACATCAAATTTCAGTTCAAGGACAATTTACTGGATATTTTAAAAGAAATATTGTGCAACATTACACAACACAGCCACAGCAGAATCTACAAAAGGTCAACACATCAAATTTCAGTTCAAGGACAATTTACTGGATAAGCACAACTCGTCAGAGAAATTTTACGAGACAAAGAAGTCAGTGCAAATCAACACATGGCAGTCTATATGATGCACACACAACACTGTACATTATAGTAATACAGTTACATGTAGGTAAACACTATGCCTCGGTAATTCAACAGAAAGACCTGCAGTACAGTAGTAATAAACCCGGAAAGCCGTTTTAGATTAACTCCAGATACACATAGGACAAGTCTGATATAACGTTATTAATTTACTTATAATTGAAAACTAGCAATATGTGTTAACTTGAAGATTGTGAAGGACGCAACGTTTCCTTAAGGTTCCGGTAAAACCCACAGCCTCTTTTGTACCAAGTGAGTTGAAAAGAAGAAATCAGCGTAAACAAGTTGAGACTGGCGTGTCATTCACAACACACTTGAGGAGGTCAGGATAATACTCGGGTTGTAGTTGCTTCGAGTTCCATTTGCAAAGTTGTTTGGTAATGAGACTCTGATGATGCTCACCTCGCTGGAAGAAATCTGATATGTTCCCAATATACGTTAATTATAAAAGGTGTACAACAAATAATAAGCGCCATACTGTACAAAGTTGATTAATTGCTGAAGCGCATAATATATATAATAGGTGTCACAAGCAAGCACAAAAACTACAACATTTTTATGGGGTAATATTATAAACAATACGTTGTGAAATATTAAAAATTCTATGTTTATTTTTTACCATCGTCAAACTAAAAAAAAATAATAAAAAAGTTTAGTTTTATAATCACCAGTAATGGCCATCAGAAATCCGAAAATACTGAATATCAGCGACGTCAGCGAGTCATCCATTAGCTCCGTAAAATCAGAGTCATTCATTAGCTCCGTAAAATCAGAGTCATCCATTAGCTCCGTAAAATGCTGTACGAACATAGGAAGTATATGTGATGAAGGAGATGCTTGTAGGACTAAACAAATGGGAGGATTGGGTTAAACTATAAATGATCAAGTACAAATATCATTACATAATATTATAAGGCTACACAATCATTTTGCTGATTTAAATAAGAGTTGGCAATATTCTGACGAACCAGCATTTTTTACTCAGACCTGGAAAAAGCCTTAAGGAAAGAGAGAGATCACTGGAATTCAAGTGGAAAACTCGACAATTGGCTAAGAGTAGAAAATGGGAAAGTCTTTTAGGGAAATGGAGATATGGGAGTATACGGAAGAATGGGGCAATCTGGGAGCGTACATTTGTCAGGGGGAAACTGAAAATGGTGTGGGAAGAGGATTTGGAATACCAGGAAATGGGAAATCAATGTATGGAAATGTGTGAAGGTCTTGGAAGTAGTGGCGGCGGCGGCGGTAGAGTGTGAAATGAGAAGTTTTTAGAGATGAATGTGAATGAGTTAAAGGATTGTAGGACATAGAGGGAGACGATATAGAGCACAAAATAACTGGAGAATTTGAGGGACTATAAGTAAAGCAAAGGAATGACGATGAAGCTTTTGACGATAATGAACCAAAGATGAGATAATTGATAAAGAATGACGACGACAAGAAAAAATAATAGATGATGAGAAGAATGGAGGAGTGATAATAGCAAAAATAAATAAATTGTCAGTAAAAGGAAAAATAACAAATATAATTGATGCAGCAAGATTAATAATTATAATAGTAAATGACTGTAATAGACATAACATTTCTAACATGTCTGTGGGAAATGGAAAATAGAAAGATGAAAACGAGAAAAGAAAGAAATGGAGGAATGTGGACCAAGAGTATCACGGTAAAGAAGTGGAGAATGTAGTGGTGTGTGTTACTGGCGTGCGTGCATGTGTGTGTGTGTGTGTGTGTGTGTGTGTGTGTGTGTGTGTGTGTGTGTGTGTGTGTGTGTGTGTGTGTGTGTGTGTGTGTGTGTGTGTGTGTGTGTGTGTGTGTGTGTGTGTGTGTGTGTGTGTGTGTGTGTGTGTGTGTGTGTGTGTGTGTGTGTGTGTGTGTGTGTGTGTGTGTGTGTGTGTGTGTGTGTGTGTGTGTGTGTGTGTGTGTGTGTGTGTGTGTGTGTGTGTGTGTGTGTGTGTGTGTGTGTGTGTGTGTGTGTGTGTGTGTGTGTGTGTGTGTGTGTGTGTGTGTGTGTGTGTGTGTGTGTGTGTGTGTGTGTGTGTGTGTGTGTGTGTGTGTGTGTGTGTGTGTGTGTGTGTGTGTGTGTGTGTGTGTGTGTGTGTGTGTGTGTGTGTGTGTGTGTGTGTGTGTGTGTGTGTGTGTGTGTGTGTGTGTGTGTGTGTGTGTGTGTGTGTGTGTGTGTGTGTGTGTGTGTGTGTGTGTGTGTGTGTGTGTGTGTGTGTGTGTGTGTGTGTGTGTGTGTGTGTGTGTGTGTGTGTGTGTGTGTGTGTGTGTGTGTGTGTGTGTGTGTGTGTGTGTGTGTGTGTGTGTGTGTGTGTGTGTGTGTGTGTGTGTGTGTGTGTGTGTGTGTGTGTGTGTGTGTGTGTGTGTGTGTGTGTGTGTGTGTGTGTGTGTGTGTGTGTGTGTGTGTGTGTGTGTGTGTGTGTGTGTGTGTGTGTGTGTGTGTGTGTGTGTGTGTGTGTGTGTGTGTGTGTGTGTGTGTGTGTGTGTGTGTGTGTGTGTGTGTGTGTGTGTGTGTGTGTGTGTGTGTGTGTGTGTGTGTGTGTGTGTGTGTGTGTGTGTGTGTGTGTGTGTGTGTGTGTGTGTGTGTGTGTGTGTGTGTGTGTGTGTGTGTGTGTGTGTGTGTGTGTGTGTGTGTGTGTGTGTGTGTGTGTGTGTGTGTGTGTGTGTGTGTGTGTGTGTGTGTGTGTGTGTGTGTGTGTGTGTGTGTGTGTGTGTGTGTGTGTGTGTGTGTGTGTGTGTGTGTGTGTGTGTGTGTGTGTGTGTGTGTGTGTGTGTGTGTGTGTGTGTGTGTGTGTGTGTGTGTGTGTGTGTGTGTGTGTGTGTGTGTGTGTGTGTGTGTGTGTGTGTGTGTGTGTGTGTGTGTGTGTGTGTGTGTGTGTGTGTGTGTGTGTGTGTGTGTGTGTGTGTGTGTGTGTGTGTGTGTGTGTGTGTGTGTGTGTGTGTGTGTGTGTGTGTGTGTGTGTGTGTGTGTGTGTGTGTGTGTGTGTGTGTGTGTGTGTGTGTGTGTGTGTGTGTGTGTGTGTGTGTGTGTGTGTGTGTGTGTGTGTGTGTGTGTGTGTGTGTGTGTGTGTGTGTGTGTGTGTGTGTGTGTGTGTGTGTGTGTGTGTGTGTGTGTGTGTGTGTGTGTGTGTGTGTGTGTGTGTGTGTGTGTGTGTGTGTGTGTGTGTGTGTGTGTGTGTGTGTGTGTGTGTGTGTGTGTGTGTGTGTGTGTGTGTGTGTGTGTGTGTGTGTGTGTGTGTGTGTGTGTGTGTGTGTGTGTGTGTGTGTGTGTGTGTGTGTGTGTGTGTGTGTGTGTGTGTGTGTGTGTGTGTGTGTGTGTGTGTGTGTGTGTGTGTGTGTGTGTGTGTGTGTGTGTGTGTGTGTGTGTGTGTGTGTGTGTGTGTGTGTGTGTGTGTGTGTGTGTGTGTGTGTGTGTGTGTGTGTGTGTGTGTGTGTGTGTGTGTGTGTGTGTGTGTGTGTGTGTGTGTGTGTGTGTGTGTGTGTGTGTGTGTGTGTGTGTGTGTGTGTGTGTGTGTGTGTGTGTGTGTGTGTGTGTGTGTGTGTGTGTGTGTGTGTGTGTGTGTGTGTGTGTGTGTGTGTGTGTGTGTGTGTGTGTGTGTGTGTGTGTGTGTGTGTGTGTGTGTGTGTGTGTGTGTGTGTGTGTGTGTGTGTGTGTGTGTGTGTGTGTGTGTGTGTGTGTGTGTGTGTGTGTGTGTGTGTGTGTGTGTGTGTGTGTGTGTGTGTGTGTGTGTGTGTGTGTGTGTGTGTGTGTGTGTGTGTGTGTGTGTGTGTGTGTGTGTGTGTGTGTGTGTGTGTGTGTGTGTGTGTGTGTGTGTGTGTGTGTGTGTGTGTGTGTGTGTGTGTGTGTGTGTGTGTGTGTGTGTGTGTGTGTGTGTGTGTGTGTGTGTGTGTGTGTGTGTGTGTGTGTGTGTGTGTGTGTGTGTGTGTGTGTGTGTGTGTGTGTGTGTGTGTGTGTGTGTGTGTGTGTGTGTGTGTGTGTGTGTGTGTGTGTGTGTGTGTGTGTGTGTGTGTGTGTGTGTGTGTGTGTGTGTGTGTGTGTGTGTGTGTGTGTGTGTGTGTGTGTGTGTGTGTGTGTGTGTGTGTGTGTGTGTGTGTGTGTGTGTGTGTGTGTGTGTGTGTGTGTGTGTGTGTGTGTGTGTGTGTGTGTGTGTGTGTGTGTGTGTGTGTGTGTGTGTGTGTGTGTGTGTGTGTGTGTGTGTGTGTGTGTGTGTGTGTGTGTGTGTGTGTGTGTGTGTGTGTGTGTGTGTGTGTGTGTGTGTGTGTGTGTGTGTGTGTGTGTGTGTGTGTGTGTGTGTGTGTGTGTGTGTGTGTGTGTGTGTGTGTGTGTGTGTGTGTGTGTGTGTGTGTGTGTGTGTGTGTGTGTGTGTGTGTGTGTGTGTGTGTGTGTGTGTGTGTGTGTGTGTGTGTGTGTGTGTGTGTGTGTGTGTGTGTGTGTGTGTGTGTGTGTGTGTGTGTGTGTGTGTGTGTGTGTGTGTGTGTGTGTGTGTGTGTGTGTGTGTGTGTGTGTGTGTGTGTGTGTGTGTGTGTGTGTGTGTGTGTGTGTGTGTGTGTGTGTGTGTGTGTGTGTGTGTGTGTGTGTGTGTGTGTGTGTGTGTGTGTGTGTGTGTGTGTGTGTGTGTGTGTGTGTGTGTGTGTGTGTGTGTGTGTGTGTGTGTGTGTGTGTGTGTGTGTGTGTGTGTGTGTGTGTGTGTGTGTGTGTGTGTGTGTGTGTGTGTGTGTGTGTGTGTGTGTGTGTGTGTGTGTGTGTGTGTGTGTGTGTGTGTGTGTGTGTGTGTGTGTGTGTGTGTGTGTGTGTGTGTGTGTGTGTGTGTGTGTGTGTGTGTGTGTGTGTGTGTGTGTGTGTGTGTGTGTGTGTGTGTGTGTGTGTGTGTGTGTGTGTGTGTGTGTGTGTGTGTGTGTGTGTGTGTGTGTGTGTGTGTGTGTGTGTGTGTGTGTGTGTGTGTGTGTGTGTGTGTGTGTGTGTGTGTGTGTGTGTGTGTGTGTGTGTGTGTGTGTGTGTGTGTGTGTGTGTGTGTGTGTGTGTGTGTGTGTGTGTGTGTGTGTGTGTGTGTGTGTGTGTGTGTGTGTGTGTGTGTGTGTGTGTGTGTGTGTGTGTGTGTGTGTGTGTGTGTGTGTGTGTGTGTGTGTGTGTGTGTGTGTGTGTGTGTGTGTGTGTGTGTGTGTGTGTGTGTGTGTGTGTGTGTGTGTGTGTGTGTGTGTGTGTGTGTGTGTGTGTGTGTGTGTGTGTGTGTGTGTGTGTGTGTGTGTGTGTGTGTGTGTGTGTGTGTGTGTGTGTGTGTGTGTGTGTGTGTGTGTGTGTGTGTGTGTGTGTGTGTGTGTGTGTGTGTGTGTGTGTGTGTGTGTGTGTGTGTGTGTGTGTGTGTGTGTGTGTGTGTGTGTGTGTGTGTGTGTGTGTGTGTGTGTGTGTGTGTGTGTGTGTGTGTGTGTGTGTGTGTGTGTGTGTGTGTGTGTGTGTGTGTGTGTGTGTGTGTGTGTGTGTGTGTGTGTGTGTGTGTGTGTGTGTGTGTGTGTGTGTGTGTGTGTGTGTGTGTGTGTGTGTGTGTGTGTGTGTGTGTGTGTGTGTGTGTGTGTGTGTGTGTGTGTGTGTGTGTGTGTGTGTGTGTGTGTGTGTGTGTGTGTGTGTGTGTGTGTGTGTGTGTGTGTGTGTGTGTGTGTGTGTGTGTGTGTGTGTGTGTGTGTGTGTGTGTGTGTGTGTGTGTGTGTGTGTGTGTGTGTGTGTGTGTGTGTGTGTGTGTGTGTGTGTGTGTGTGTGTGTGTGTGTGTGTGTGTGTGTGTGTGTGTGTGTGTGTGTGTGTGTGTGTGTGTGTGTGTGTGTGTGTGTGTGTGTGTGTGTGTGTGTGTGTGTGTGTGTGTGTGTGTGTGTGTGTGTGTGTGTGTGTGTGTGTGTGTGTGTGTGTGTGTGTGTGTGTGTGTGTGTGTGTGTGTGTGTGTGTGTGTGTGTGTGTGTGTGTGTGTGTGTGTGTGTGTGTGTGTGTGTGTGTGTGTGTGTGTGTGTGTGTGTGTGTGTGTGTGTGTGTGTGTGTGTGTGTGTGTGTGTGTGTGTGTGTGTGTGTGTGCTACTGCATCTGCATGTATGTATGTATGTATGTCTGCATGTGTGTGTGTGTGTGTGTGGAGGTGGAAAGGGACTGAGAATGATGATTTGTAAACGTTTGTGTGAATGGGTTGCGGGTAAGAGCGATAGGGTTCCGTTCGTTAAGGGAACACTGGTTGAATACTGTTAGAGTGCATGCAAGCCAGAAGTGGGAGGGAGGGAAGGGCAGGAGAGGTCGGTCAGAGTAAAGAGAGGAAAGCGTAGAAAAGAAATTGGGCACGGTAGGTCGGGATAGCAATGGGGAAGATGAGGCAGCACAGATTAATTGAACTGAACAGGACAACAAATATGAAATCAGAGGAATACAGTATACGGGGAAGTGAGGACAGCAAGGACTCGACAGTAATGGAAAAGGACAAGTAGCCTATAGGACAGGCAAAGTAGGACACGGTAAGGACAAGCAAGCAAGTAAAAGGTAGAAAGAGGCCGGATAAGTAAGATATGATACGTTTCAGCAGGACAGAAAGGACATGATGGGCGAGAGTAGAGTAGGTCGGAGAGGCAGGCTGGCAGGCAAGCAGGCAGTACAGGTCAGAGGAGAGTAGGTCGGTGAGGCAGGCAGTACGGGTCAGAGGAGAGTAGGTCGGTGAGGCAGGCAGTACAGGCCAGAGTAGAGTAGGTCAGGAGGGATGGAGCCACTATATTTGTTCCCGTAAAGCCCCTCATATCCAAATAAATGATGCTATGATCTCTCTCACACTAATGGGTTATTATCATCTGTAAATGAGACTACACCACAAACATTTCTATGATATTAGGTATAATCATTGTATGAAACAAATACTGATGGTAAAGCAATTGTTTAGACGAGAATGTTGATGAATATTCCATAATAGTAACATATAATTCTCTACCGTGTTATATCATATTTTGTCTTTTCGGTGACCGCAGCATCCTCTAGTATAAAGATCACATTATATCTGCTCACTGAATATAATTTAAACAACACGGTTAATACTGTTTAATAATTCAACATTACGCTGTGCATAAATACAAGCAAAATCCCACGTGTAAACACACATAAATTACATGTACGTACACACACTCCTTCCTACACATAAATAACAATACACTTATTATAGGTTAGGTTCACACTCATATTATTTTGTACACATGACTACACATCCAAACAAGGTCACACACTAGTACTTACTGTACTGTACACTCCCTCACATGCACACGTACAGTTGGGGAATAATGTATCTGAACACTGTTGGCTGCTTCTGGCAACATCCCAAAGTAAACACATCAACGAGAGAAAATATTTATGAATTGCAGGATAACTTTTATGTCACTGTCTGTGGTGGATCGACGTCACCTAATATCAGTTATCATTATGTAGTAATAAATACATTTTCCCCATTCCTAACGTGTTGATCGCTGACATTGTTACCAGAAGAAGTCAACGGTGTCCAGATACTTTGTTCCCCAACTGTACATACACACCCACCGATCCACAAGCAAATACACCGAGCCATAATAGTGGTGACCCCGAGCCATTGGAGCCGTTGGTGATTTCCCTTGCAGCCCCATAATGGCTACACCACCACAGACCTCATCACATACACAACACACTCTATGTACGCCAAGATACACACAACATACGCCACCAACAACACTATCACACACACACACACACGCACGCACACACACACACACACACAGACACACACACACACACACACACCCAGCAGCCCACGCCATCACACACACACACACACATACACACCCACACAGCAGCAGCAGCCCACGCCATCACACACACACACACACATAGACACCCACACAGCAGCAGCAGCTCACACCATCACACACACACACACATACACACCCACACAGCAGCAGCAGCACACGCCATCACACACCGCGCAAGTCATCGCAGTGGACCTAAGGGAAATACATATTGTATGAAATGAAAACAAAATATGAATAACACAATAGTTTTCATACAGTTTTGACAGACAATTTGAGCGATACACAAAAGTTTTGATGGTCGTTCATTGCCTAATCAATTTCCTTCAGTTCTTTTAACATCATGACTTTCCTTGATTTTTTTCTTATAAAATTAATACAGAAAACAACACACTTCACGTACTCTTGGATACCACGGCTCATCCCACTCACACTCCCATCAACACCAACACCTATATACCACTGCCTCATAAGAATCCAGTTCCTAGTTCCTTCATAACAATAACCACAACTCACTCAACAATAAACCCTCACTACATCAATTACATCGAGCAAACACATCACCAGACAACGACCCCAAATCACGTCACACAGACATTATACACAATTCACAACTCTCATCACGCCACATCAAAACCCATGAGTTCACGATATAAACTACTATGACATCACAACACAACCACCACACCCAATGCATACAAAACAGAAACTCGTCAAATCACAATATTCCTCTGCAGTGAGACCATGCACACAACACTGTCATGACCTCTCACAGACAACTCCAGCACACAGACAGACACATACAGACAACCCCACCACATAGACACATACAGACAACCCTACAACTCAGACAGACACATACAGACAACCCTACAACTCAGACAGACACATACAGACAACCCCACCACACAGACAGACACATACAGACAACCCTACAACTCAGACAGACACATACAGACAACCCCACCACACAGACAGACACATACAGACAACCCCACCACACAGACACATACAGAGACCCCACCACATAGACACATACAGACAACCCCACCACACAGACACATAACTATAATATAACAGACCATACATTGCCACACACAACACACGACAACAGCGGATCATCACACCGTCACGCCCCAAAGGTAATACGAGTGAAGTTTCCATTACATGAGGGAACAAAGGATAACAACGATTTCCCATCAGCGTTTTATTCGGTATATTGACCCCCGTTCTTTCGTCTATGGCTTCCACTCCTCTGTCATTAGTTCTGTCGTCCATTCTTCCTCTTCTTTTAGTTTATTGCCTTCCTTACTGACCTTTCCAGCTCACTCACTTCCGCCTTTCTTTTATCTCATGCACCTTTTTCTGTGTTCTCCATTTTCCATCTCTCTCTCTCTCTTTCTCTCTCTCTCTCTCTCTCTCACACACACACACACACACACACACACACACACACGTATATACAATTTCCCCTGATGAGTAAAATCCTGAGAGCTGAAACAAATTGAATTAGCAATGATGACAAGCGTGAGAGAAATTAGGGAGAAACAATATGACGTGGCGACCTCCCCTTTCTTTCTCACGGTTCCTTGGTATTTCTCTCTGTTGCACTCTTCCTTCCCCCTCTTGTATTGTTGTTTTACGTGCATATAATCCCCTTCATTTTTATCAATTCTTATTCTGGTCACAATTACCTTTGTGTGTCTCTGTGCGCGGGTGTGTGTATGTATGTTTTACCACTTTTGTTCCTTCTCAAGATATACAGTAATTACACAGTAAATAGTTAACGCAAAGCCTGATGCAAACATTAACGAAACGGTAGCATTATTTTCTGCTTCTATTCATTGTCTCATCCTCTGGTGGCTCATGATCCAATACGTTTTTATTTGTCTGTGGGGTCGTTGCCATATTATTTCAAAGCGTATAATTATGTCTGCACTTCGCTTTATTAATTAACAAGCAAAATGGCTTTCGTGTGCAATACGTGTTTCTAATGCCCTGGCCTCGGTAAAAGAGAAGAAGTCTTGCACAACACCTTCGTCTGTGACTTTTAATAGCATTTGCAAAACAATTTCAGGGCATCTACTGTATACTCTTCAGAATTGGCAATGTCTGGTTACACTTCGTTACCCCTTTAAAAATCTTGACCAAATATTAATACCCAGCGCATCACGATAAGTTCATAAGTTTTTATAAACAGTGTACCGTACTCTTGATTGACTTAACTTATTTCGATACTGATACAATGAGATTAAAATTTATTATCAATTGTCCGCAGTATTGAACATCGTAATTATCTGAAAAGTGTACCATAATTCAGTTACAAAGTAAATTTTCATCGAGTAATTTATCCTGCTTCATAATTCAGCTAATGAGTTTAGGAATTTATTAATCAAATACCCGATTAATGATGAGCGAGGACTAATGTTATCACAGCTCCCAAAATATCTACACAGATTAGTGCCTGTCGCTCAGGATCTGTATATTTGACTCATCATAACTTGACTGACTGATTGACAAGCTTTGGTTCCATGCAGGACTTTTATACACCTTACACAACTAATTAATATCAAGTGTCAGTGAAGGTAACAACGGAAACCAACATCCACGACCCCTATTTTACCCACTCATTAACACAAACACAATATTATACCACAGGACATACATACAGTTTGTTAATTAAGAGTTCCACCTACATCTACCACCCACGTTTGCCCACTCAGTCAGTAACACGAAAGCATTATTATACCACAGGACATACGTACAGTGTGTTAAGGACCCTGTGATGTAGTTAGAAAATTGGAGGTAAATGAGGCCTTCAATGACTGTCGCGAAACACCACCTACAGGGAAGGAGTTTGTTTCGTGGTATAGTCAGGAGGAATCAGAAGCCTCAACATTTAATACACGATCACAGTGTCCTTAAGCCGGAACGCCAGACAGAGGTGAGTCAGGATCTTGTACGAGGACGAGGGAGATTTGTAAGAAAAGACAAACAAAGGCTCGTGGTGTGAGAAATAAGAAACAAAGGAAAATGAGATAGTGGGGAGAAAAAAGATAATAGAAAGAGGAAAAGGAGATAGTGAGAAAAAATAAATAGTGAGAAAAAGACAATAGGAAAAGGAAAGAGAGATAGTAAGGAAAAAGAGATAGTGAGGAAAAAGAGATAGTGAGGAAAAAGAGATAGTGAGGAAAAGGAGATAGTGAGGAGAAAAAGACAATAGAGAGCAAAGAGGCATGAAGGAAATAACGGAAACAGAGAAGAAGAGTGAGAAAAAGGAAATACGCGAGATTCAGATGAAATATAACGAGTAAAGAAAAGAAAAAGGGAAAGGTTGAATATAGGAATAAAAGATAGGGAAGAATGTATGTAACAGATATGACATACGACTCTCTCTCTCTCTCTCTCTCTCTCTCTCTCTCTCTCTCTCTCTCTCTCTCTCTCTCTCACACACACAATTTCCTCTCACGTCTCCTCAACACTCCTTAATCTTACTCGTTCTTCCCCTTCCATTTACCCCTCCTCCTTCCTCTCTATCTCCTGCTCTCGCCTCATCTTCCATCTATACTCTGCCTCATCTTCTTCATTTACACACTCTCTCTCTCTCTCTCTCTCTCTCTCTCTCTCTCTCTCTCTCTCTCTCTCTCTCTCTCTCTCTCTCATCCTGCCTTCCATTATTCCTTCATTAATTATTTCCACGATTTTTGAGTTTCCATTTTATTTCTCGCTATATTCGGTTTATATTATTTTTACATTTACATTCTTTCGAGATTTATTTTTATCTTTCTTGGCAGTTTTCGTTTCTTACATTCATTCTTATTTCATCATCTTCATTTTTCTTCCCAATTTGCTTCTCCCTTTCTTCTTTTTCTCTCTTGCTTCTTTCGCCTCGTCTGGCTTTCCTTTTATGATCATTTTCTTATTATTATTAGTTTCCTTGCCTTCATCAGTCTCTATTTCTCTTCTTCCTTTCCTACATATTTCCTTCATCTCCTTCCTTTTTGTTTGTGTCTCCTCTTCATCCCACTCATTTCCTTCCCCTCTTTTTCTTTTCCTCTCCCTCTCCTTCTTTTCCTTCCCTTCTCCTACTTTTCCTTTTACCCTCCTCTCCTTCTCCCTCCTTCTTTTCCTTCCCTTCTCCTCCTTTTCCTTTCCCCCCACTTTCCTCCATCTTCATCCTCTTCATCCCCCTCCTTTCCTTCCCCTTCCTTCTTTTCCTTCCCTTCTCCTTCTTTTCCTTCCCCCAACTTTCCTTCATCTTCATCCTCCTTCCTTTCCTTCCCCTCTCACTGTTATTGACTCATAATTCTTCTTCCTTTCTTCCCTGTCTCTTCTGATTTATTTACACATTGCTCTTCCAATTACGTTTCTCTCTTATTCCTTCTCGTTTCTTCCTTCTCTCTTTCTATTCATTACATTCAAATACCTTTCGATTTTCATTCCTTTCTTCTCAATCTTGTTCACTACATCCATTATTCTTTCATTCTTTTCCAACTTTACTTTTTATCCCTTCCTCTCTCTCCGTCCTTCCTCCTTTCACACCAACCTTCTTCCTCCTAACATTTTTCCTTCTCCAGTTTCTCTCTCCACTCGAGCGCCATTTTTTGTTCTTTACGGCTAATGTCTCTCTTTCTCTTTTGCTCCTCTTCCTCTCTTCAGCACCGACACGCACCAACCAACCAACCAACCAACCAACTAGGAAACCAACCAACCAACAAACCAACCAACCAACCAACTAGGGAACCAACAAGGAAACCAACCAACTAGGAAACCAACCAACCAACCAATCAACTAACCAACCAACCAACTAAGGGTCCTGCGAGAGTATACTATATACACGACACAACTACAGGTTCACTGATACAGGAACACAACTCTCACATGGCCTATACGGTTATCACACCAATACACGCGACACTGCAGACAAGTGTTCATGCAGCCTTGTAATCACATACAATACAACACCGATCATTTACCACTACAAAGGCACACGGGGATTCATGAACACACACATACACACACACATACACACACCCACCCACACCCACATACACATGCACACACTCACACTCACATTCACAAAAATAAAACACAAACACACACTCACACAAACACACAGAAACCATGACACCCTTACAAGAGCAGTTTCGTTCGATTGAATAGGTGAATGGAATCCTCACAAACAATAAATAGCACCTGTCTCAAGATGTCTGAATGATTTAATGCGCTAATCAAACTCAAGAGGTCTGAACAATACGCTAAGTTGTATACCCCTGAAATCAATGTAAGTATAACGAGAGTTGCGTTGCTGTTGAAAGGCGCCCAGTCGAGCATGGCATCGATGAAGCACGGAAGCATAACAATTGGTTTAACACGCTAGGTTAAGCTTAGTGTGTAAACCAATAATTGTCTCTCGTGGTAATCAACATCTTCCTTCTATTCCGCTTCTATTCTCCTTTATTGACGCTGATGTAAGACAGATATAGATACCCTAACTGAGAGGAAAAGATGAGTTGGTAATTAAGCAGTTAACGGGGTAGAAAGAGTGGGAGGAAGGGAGGAAGGAAGAGCCAGGGACAAACGGCGCAATGAAGAGAAATAATTGGTGTAAGAACTAAGGAACAGAAGGTAAGATGGAAAGTGAGTGAGTAAGTCGAAATGAAAGTGGGAAGGCTGGCATTGATTCATGTGTAGGTAAGTTGATAAAAAAACATATGGTAGATAAGTACAGTAGATACGCAGGGAAATAAGTAGATTGGTAGGGAAATAAGTATTTCAGCAGGTAGATAAGTAAGTCGGCAGGTAAATAGGTTTGTAGGCAAATGACATCTGTCTCGGGTTGTCATTTTCATGGACAGAAGAGACAAAAGTGAACAAGATCCATCGGTGAGCAAAGGAATAAGGTGTCAAAAATATGAGACAGGGAATAACATGATCTGTAGAGATAGGTGTTGAAAAGGGTACACACATATTATATATATATATACGGTATATATATATATATTTCAAATGGAGTTCTGGATGTGCGTGGAAATGATCAATTCCCAGAGAAAAATTGACCTGAGGATTCTGACACTATGATCATCCGTCTTAAGAGACAAAAGTGAATCAGTCCAGTGAAATCTAATTAATTCTGATAGACAATGGTGTAACGTCTGTCTGCAGATTGAACTTTACAGAGCGCGCGCGAGAGAGAGAGAGAGAGAGAGAGAGAGAGAGAGAGAGAGAGAGAGAGAAATATAGAGAAAAAAAAAAGAGAAAAAAAAAAGAGAGAAAGAGAGAGGATAATTATGTATCTCCGTTGTAATGTGTAATGTACTGCCTGTAGTATTTCATATTATGTAAACATAGATAGTAATGCATAATGTATTACAGTATACTCTGTAATAATTCTCTCTCTTTCTCTCTCTCTCTCTCTCTCTCTCTCTCTCTCTCTCTCTCTCTCTCTCTCTATCTATCTATCTCTATCTCTCTCTTTCTCTCTCTCTCTCTTTCATCTCTCCATAACATGCATTTTTCCCAATCAAGAGAAATATCTCCAAAAATATGAACACAATGGGAGAAACCTGAGAACACTATTACGTTACCAGTGAACTAATATCAGGTTAATGGAAGGTTGAGTGAGTAAGTGAAAGAGTAGGCGGAGGGATAAGGAAGGGAGGGGTAAGGGAGAGTGAGGTAAGGAAGGGAGGGGTAAGGAAAGAAGGGGGTAAGAAAGGGATGGATAAGGAAAGGAGGTTAAGGAGGGGAGTAGAGGAAAAATGGCTTGTGACAAGAGGGAGGGTGGAGAAACTAGATAAAGAGAAGGATGGGGAGCGAAGGAAAAAGGGACAGTACAAGAGTGGAGATTGAGAGGAGAAGACAGATCGGTAGTTACAAAGCACTGAAGTGGAATATGATAGTTGCAGAGGAAGGGGAAGAAGTGAAAAGAAAAGAGGAGTGGAAGGGGAAGGAGAAGGGTGAGTCAAAATGGAAACTATAAAGTGGTACAATGCCTCTTCTGAGTAAGTCCTCTTCTGTTCATTTATGTTCCACTCTGAGGAAAGACTACACGTCTGTACCCAAGTCCAGGATATCATATATATATATATATTGTGTCTAGGCATCTCGAACGAAATTGGATATTATTTTGGGCCTCTCTCACTCTGGTTACAATTAGCTACCTCTCAGTCCTTAGTCATCATCTTCTCAAAAAAAAAAAAAAAAAAAAATCCTTATGGTGGAGGAAGTGAAGAGGTAAAAGAAAGCCGTAATGAACTTTGCTTTCCTTTAATTTAATTCCATTCTTGTACGGGAATATTTTCTAGTGGTTAATTAAAACTGGCCACCTTATTATAGTCTAGTCTAGTCAGCAGTAATGTTTATGTGATCTGAGCACGCACTCCTATTTCACTCTCCACTCTTATTTACGCTCTCTCTCTCTCTCTCTCTCTCTCTCTCTCTCTCTCTCTCTCTCTCTCTCTCTCTCTCTCTCTCTCTCTCTCTCTCAAGTTTTATCTATTGCTCTTACTGTCCATCACAATTCCTTCACGTTGTCATCCTTCCTTCGTGCCTGTCTATCCTTCTTGGCTTCCTTCCTTCCTTCCTTCCTCCTCTCCTCACCTTCTTTCTCACTTGTTTTTCTCCTTCTTCTTCCCACCTCCTTCTATATTTTCCCTCTTTCAATGTGGCTGAGAAAAAAATCGCCCCCACGGTTATCTTCTTTCCTTTGTTGAGATCATCGGAAAAACTTGGTCTATGTCTCTCTTTTACTTTATTTTTTTTATTTGTTTCATTATTTCTTTCGTCTCAATTTTTTTTTTTTTTTTTTTTAATATTCACCCATTTGTAGACCTAACTCACTCCTATCCATTTATTTATTATACACAACTCATTAGTACAAAAACAAACAGTGCATGGTCACTTGATTAACTTTGCTATCGCGTAATTTTTAACAACAGCAAATGTTATAGACTCAAGTTACATTTATATTATAATTATCCGTTATTATCATTGTCAACACCGAATTAATTACCTTGATTACACTATACCATCTACACTAATAAACATGATGAGAATAATGTGTCATTTTTCATTTATTTATTTATTTATATATTTATTTTCGTAAATCTGAAAATGGTTATCGAAGCCATTAATAGCATCATTCATGTTTGTCTATTATTTTTATTATTATTTTTCTTATGAGGGACGTACAGTATATATAATAGGATTTTATAACATAATATTTGCTCAATTTTTATGTATTGTAAGTTTTTTCGTGAAATTTGTTTATACATGGATTTTAAACATTATGTGTCGTGTGATAACCTACTCCTTTGATTGTAACTCGATGTTTGTGTGTGTGTGTGTGAGTGTGTAGGTGTGTGAGTGTATAGGTGTGTGTGAGTGTATGTGTGTGTGAGTGTATGTGTGTGTGTGTGTGTGTGTGTGTGTGTAGCTGTGAGTGTGTGTGTGCACGTTTAAGTGAGTTGGTGATTAGCCATACCTCGTGACTACCGTGCAGCCTATGTCCTGACGGGAATTAAAACACCCTCCATTACCCAACTCTGGTCGTGGATGGTATAAGCAGTGATGGCAGGAAGCACTAAAAGGTTTCTTCTCCCTCACTTCACCTTTGGAGTTTTCCCATTATCCCTTTAGCACGCGAGTCTGGGGTCAGGAAATTTTTTAGGGGGAATTTTTCAGGTCCGGGAACGAATTACACTAAAATATTTCATGACCTCTAAATTTTTTTATGACCCCCCCCTCCCCCCGCTAGACTTGCCAAAATCTAACCAAATTTTTATGACACCGGACATGCCATATTCTATCAAATTTTTGGTGACCCTAGCTAGACCCGCCAAATTCTACCAAAATTTAGGCTTTTGATAAGAGAAGGCATTGTGTATTTGGCATTAGTAGTATTAGGAATCACTTCTTTAACCTGAAAGACTATGAGAAGTGAATCATACAAATATAAGTTTTCTCTCTTGGTTCCTTCCCTATTTCTCTTTACGTCACTTTCCTTAAATTCCGGTACGCTGCCACATCACTTTTCACTTCACGACATTTTTATCAGTATCACACCATCTCCTCTACATGGATTTTCAATTATTGTTTATTCCAAGATACGATTTATATTTTCTGACAATTTTACGTTGTTTACATGTCACGGGATCCTTAACTTTCTCATCTGATTTATTCCCTCCTAATACACTCTACTCTGGCATCCTTGTCCCTCACTATATGATTTGACGGTAAAGGATCACTTCCATAGGTTCTAATGTCTCTAATCTATAGCTAATATATGGAATTAATAAAATTACTAACGAAGACATTAACATAATTACCGTAAGTTACAAAGTTCCCCCTGAAATATTTTTCTGGTCTGTTTCCTTTAGGCAAGACAGAGTATATTAATTAGATAATGCTTTATGAAAATACTGTATAATACATTGTAAACTTGTATTATCAGAAGAGAGCTGGTAAACTGTGTTCTTATCGGATTATAAAATAGCGTTTTGGACGTATGCCAAAAATTATACCCCAAGAAGTATTGGGAAACACGTCGACCGACACTCACAAGTACAGCGGATTAGTTAGGAACAAGGCATCAAAGCCAACAGTAATGGATTTTATATCTCTATCTCTATCTCTCTCTCTCTCTATTTCTCTCTCTCTCTCTCTATCTATCTATCTATCTATCTATCTACCTCTTTTTCTATCTCCCTCTATATGTCTGGCTATCTAGCTCTCTCACTCCCTCTCTCTCTCCTTTCACCATTTTCTCCCTTATCCCTTCTTGTTGATCTTCATGTACCATTCCTTGCCAATTTCTCCCAGTGATCCCTTCCCTTTGTTTTCATTCACTTCGAACTCTACTTCCAGCACAATCCTATTTCCTTCCGATTCCCTTTCTCGTAATTCCCCTCTACCAGCACACTACACCGTCACCCACCCACACCGTCACCCACTCACCAAACTACAACACCCACCCACCCACCATCACCCAAGCACACCGTCACCCAGCCAGCCACACCGTCACCCACTAAGCTACACCGTCAGCGGCCTGAGTTACGAGGTAGAAAGTCAATAACCACACCTGACGAGGGTCTTTACGAGGGCCTGAGTCGGTGGTGTCAGCCTTCCCATGAGGTGTTTGTTATCCATTATGGTCTCACTAAATCTGCTTCGCTATCGGTGAATTTAAAAACACATAAACAACAGTGTCGATATGCGATACTTTTTTTTATATTCTTGCATGCCTATTTTTGAATTTTTTTTAAGACATGTGATTTTATGTGTGATCTCTATTATATATAGGAAACTATATTCAGCCTTAATATTTTTTGGAATGAAACACAATCATGATGTATCCAATGTGATTCTAAACTCAACGTCACCATTTTCACAATATATTCATAGTTAAATTTCCATTCCGGTACTTTATTTCATATATATAAGTCGGATGCTACATCTAATGCAAATTCACGAAATATTTTCTAAATATGTGATTGTATTTTGCTAATAAATAAAACCATAAAAATATTCAGCTGAGTCACATTTACTTGAATAAGAAAGTTAATGGACTATGAGCGAACGTTTCCGGATTTCCACGCCTTTAGGCCATTTATAAAAGTTTAATTGTGTTCCACTCCACCTCGTGTTTGTCTCTCAGTCCTGCTACCCATAAATTCCACACAGACTGTGACCTAATTCACACCGGCAGGAAACATTTTAACGTTTTTGTAGCTTTCATCACGTGGAAATCCAACTCAGAGTTTCTGCACCAATAGCAGAAGGGAAGTGTAATTTATGTTTAGTTCCAGAAGTTTTGTGGCTGACTGGAACATTGTGGTTTGTGAAGCACTATCCCACTACTGTCACTATGTCCGCTCACCTAACCTGACCTTCCACCGTCAACTAACGAGGGTTAAGAAACTAAGGGTTATGACTGTACATGCAACGTCTCACAACCCCACTCATTAGACAGTATTTAATGTTTCTTTTTCCATATAAAGTAGAATACATCTCGGTTGCCACACAGTCGAGGTTGACAGTAAAAATTCGACCTACAGTTGTTTCTATTACATTTCTATGCACGGGAGGCAGTCAGGGTCCTCGGGGTGAAAGAGTAAAGTTTTCCTCCTTGACGGCCGAAGTGCCGTCTGGAAGTTGATTGGTAGGGGGCACGTTTGATGATGATGAAAACGGCGCCTATGGAATTTATATATATATTAAGAAAGTGATGACGCGTTGTTTGATATGGAAAGTAAAGGACCTCATAAAATTTTCTAGTGGTGGCAATAACAGAGTTGTTTATCGTTCAGAAAGCCACCGTGTAAGGTTTAGTATCAGACTGGAATGCAGTATATACTCTTTGGTAAGCCAACACATTTATTGCGTTCCTCCCCTGTGTATACCCAACGCTGGCCTCTCGCTCTACTCCAGCCAGGTATTTGGTTTTGTAGTACATGCAACTCACTTTACAAATATTTTATGTTAAATTTTCACACCTGTGTCTGTGTCTGTGTGTGTCTATCTGTGTCTCTGTCTATCTCTGTGTTTCTGTCTCTCCGTCTATATATATTTCTTTCTGTGTGTGTGTGTCTTTCTCTCTCTCTCTCTTACATACACAAACACTGTAGTATGTAGTAATATTCCAAACATTTACACACAACCTGGTTCTGACGGCGCCACACCATTATGGCTCAATACAGTACAGACGATCATCAAATTTAACAAGCAAACTCTCAGCCCCTTCTTCTCTGCTTTCATAACTTCTGTAACTTCACAATCTCTCTTCCTCATTTCTCCCTCACACATTCCGTCTTCATGAACTCCATTATTTATCCAATTCAATTTGTCCCCCGTTCTGTCACCAACCCGTCCCTCCATATTCAGTTCCCTTACACCTTGATAAATATGTGGTAAACAGACAGAAGGAAACACTGATGTGGGAATACCCGCCCGCATTGACGCTTTGTTTATCCAGACATCTTCAGAATACAAATTGGAATGCTTATAACGTGATAGAAGGCTATGATAGAAGAAAGGGTATAAGAGTAGGCATAGGAGGGAATGGTATAGACGAGAGAATGAGTCACAGTGTTTGAAGGCTTGGAATAAAAAAGAATGAAGCAAAATACTGTAACTTGTGCATGACAGGCAAGAGTGGATGAGATTCGCTATAGGAAGTGTACTGTTAAGGCTGACAACTCAACTCAACTTAAAGAAGAACTGAAGGAACTTTGGCTGTGCAAGAACTAAAGAACAGGAGCTGAGAATGTCGTGGTGAGCTGTTATTATAAAGTACGTACACCTGAGCTCGTAAATTCGTGACCACGTACTTAGATGTTTATGCCATTTGAACTGGGAACATTTATTTGGCGAGGAATCAGAGTAGGTGAAACATAGTACAATCTTTCACCTACAATGACACCTTCCCCACACAGTGTTACCACCTCAGATGATATAAACATTTGGGGACGTGGTCGCGAAGTTACGATCTCGAGTGTACATATAAATAAACACACACACAGACGGACAGACTAGTATAAATCTTTCACTACAAAAAATATAATTATAAATATCTTACGGAAGCCTTGCGTGAGCTTTGTGTTTTCTTTGTGTCATGACGCCAGTGGTATTATTTATAATTACAGACTCGGACAATTAGTGAATTAATTAGAAGCTGTAATCCCCACAAAACTGCGGTTCACTGAATTTAAAGTTATCTTGGGTTCTTTAATACACCAATCCATATTTCACCAGCCTTGTAATATTACTAAAATAATCATATATGCTGAATGAAATATGGTTTTGTCCCCGTGACCCGTACTTGGCAGAATGTTCCCCTCCAACTACTTCATTAAAATCCCATAATATCCTCTGCTTTCCAACACTGCAGGGATACATATATTCTGTAATGAAAGACAAACGTAGTACCTGAATATATGAGAAATTATTGTACAGAAAAAACACAATAGACAATACGTTCGTTACGGTAAAAATTAATGCTACTTTGAAGTTCTGCAATAAAATTATACATGAGACCGATATACAGCACATCATAACTAAGTATACATAATTTCTTAGAGGTAATACGTACTATATACCTTGTAAAAAATAATAAACACAAACAACAAAAGCAAAAAATGTATACTCATAAAACTATACAAATTGCACTTCAGTTATGGTTTCCCGGAAAATGAAGCTTTACCGCCGACTGGGTAATGAGTTCATGCATTTTTAGCCTCGGATATCGATTTGGGTGTGTTAATGTTTGTGTGTGTGTATGTGAAAAAGAGTTCTAGTAAAAGTGAGTTTCTATACATGAGGGTAATTATGTATGCGTGGTTGTGTCATTATGTATGTGCGAGCATGAACACTTGGTCATGTATGAGAATATGTTTGTTGCAAAGTTTTGTCGTTCTACAGATAAGACCAAACTTTTAGCAGAAAGGGAAAAGTATTAGATGACAGATGAAGGTGAAAAGTTTGCCAAGGTAGGATGCCAATTCAATATCATACACCTTTTCAAGTAGCAAGGCCAGAGAGGACAAAAAAATACTTCGTTTCAAGATATTCTAATGGAGTGAACATAATGGACTCAGTGCCACCAATACCTGTCAGAACAATATACGTACCTACATGCAGTATAAAAACTTCTAAACCCATTCTCAAACTGTACAACTTTTCACCGGAGTTGGTCTTTATGGTGTTGGAAGTATGTTTTTGTACGTGGTTCTCTGGTGGTAGTATGGTGGAGGTAGTAGGGGTGTGGTAAAGGTGGAGGTGGTGGATGTGGTGGGGGTGGATGTGGTGGTAGTGGTGGTGGTGATGAATGTGGTTGTGGTGTTACGTTAGTGATGGAGAGAGATAGCAGTATATTGGCTGTGCAGTGTGAGTGCTATATATATTAATAATGGTGAAAGGTAGGAAAAGTAGCAAATAGATAATTGTGACAGGGGTGGTTGTCGTACAGGCAGTGGTGATAGTAATGTATTGGTAGTGTGGAGTTGTTGTTTGAAGTGTAGTAGTAGTAATAATAATAATGATGACAGTGTAGAGTGTAGTGGTTTGGACAGTGTAGTTGTGGAGGCGATAAAGATGGAAAAGCTGTGGGAGTAGAGGAGTGGTGGAAGGAGTATTTTGAAAAGTGTGAGGTGGGGATGGATAGTGTGAAAAAACTGGCAGTGTAGTGGTGAAGATATGCATGGCAGTGTGATGGTAATAGTAGGAACAGTGATGTATGGATTGTTAGATGGTCATGGTTGTAAGGAAGAGTTAGTGAAAGAAGTATACAATATTGTGGCTTGTCTGATAAAGTACATTACAATGAACTCGTAGCATTGTTCTCCTTTAACTCCTGCTCTGCAACACAACAGTTTCCGCTTCTTTTTTACAGGTACTAAGGTATAAACTGGAGTAAAAATTATGCATAGCATCATGACAAATGCTTTTTATATAATTTTCAGTTTTGTCATAGATACGGTCTTTACTTCAAATTTGTGACTAATTTATTGTCTGTTATATAATTAATATTCAATATATTCAACCTCTTTTAATATATAACATCAGGTCGTCCACTAAAAAGTAGCTTTCAGTTATCCGAATCCTGGTTCAATATTAACCTGAGAGTTCAATACAATAATCCAGTATGGTAACTCGTCTGTCAACATTCGAACACCAACCTGTTGCATGTTCTAGTTTTAATTAATACCAAAGTGTACTATACTTTTGCCAGTCAGTGCTTCCTGTATATACAGGCCACAGACTACAATAAAAAACCCAACTGATTATCAACTGAAAAGCAACAGTCAATACATGCAGGGATTTTATGTTATATTTCCATACGGGTTTGATAGGTAGATTAATTCCTACATGTCACAATTTTAATTTAAGCTTCAAGTGCGAATGAGTTATATATATATGTGCGTGTGGTCGTGCGTGTGCGTGTGCGTGTGCGTGTGCGTGTGCGTGTTATAATTATTACATCCCATTCCTTTATTCCTTAGTTTAACAGAGTAAGCACGCTACCCGGTGGAACTGTGTTGGTATTATTACCCTCCACAACTCCACCATGACCTCCTCTTATCACCACTTCCTTCAAGCTGTCCTCTCCATAAATCCTAAAATAATAGAGACAAGCCCGGCCTCATTTTTCCGAGGACGCTGCAAAAATAGGCAAGGAATTGAGCGAACATGTACATCTGACTGTGACGGCTATGCATACTGATGAAGGCAGCTGGCCCTAAGCTTTTCATTGTGACGCAAACACGCACCAACGCACGCATTTCATATGTACAGTATATGAGAGAGAGAGAGAGAGAGAGAGAGAGAGAGAGAGAGAGAGAGAGAGAGAGAGAGAGATGAGAGAGAGAGAGGAGAGAGAGAGAGGAGAGAGAGAGAGAGAGAGAGAGAGAAGAGAGAGAGAGAGAGATAGGGAGTAATACTGAATTTTTACATTTAGTAACAGTATTATCTAAAAGGAATATATAGGAGGTAAAATATTAAACTTATATACAGTATGTAATACAGAGTAGTGGTAAGAAAAAGACTGTATTATGATGTAGGAAAAGCAAAAAAAATAAATAAATACAAGAGTAAGAGAAAATGAATAATAAATGCAAAGGCAGAAGAGAGAGCAAAAGGAACGAACGACGATATGAGGAGATGCAGAGTAAATAGGAAGACACTGTAAGACGAGAGTGGAGTAGGAAATAATGTAAGAAGGAAGCAACCCCCAGATACTGAACACGATTATATGTAGTGGGATCAAGAAAACATTTACTTAGTCTGGTGTGAGAGAGGAATAAGGAAGGGCTTATTGCATTTAGGCTTGGGTTTGTTGTTATGATCTCCCCAACCACCCACACTTGTCAGTCTTTATTGTATCAAACAAACTTAGTATCCATATCTACAAACTATGTCACGTAGGTTCTATTATTAGGATAGTTTTCATAGTAGAGTCATCAAATTAATCAAACAATTCACACCCGAGTTATTTCCACAGTTTCAGTTTCTTTCGTTATGGTGCGTGTAAACCAATATAAACTACTGTGGGAATCGGCACTAAACGCACAGTCACAATAAAAAGAAAAACAACACCTTATGTCAACTCAACCCCCTCAATTATTATTATCAGGTGCTGCAAAATCATACACGTGTTGATCTATATTTACTACGATGGAAGGAAAGTGTCGGTGGTTATTTGATTGTGACTGTACACACGATCAAAAAAATGCCATCGAGCAGGAAACGTCTGATTGTTCTGTAAATAAAGATCGGAATAAACAACCTATTTTTCAGCATCCATCTCCTGAGGTGTCGGAATGCTTCACACGAGAATTGCACCGATAGTTCTCTGATCTGATTGAGTGTACACAGTCCCGAAGTGGTTTCAGTTGTCAGAAGTGCATGATGGTGTCAGCGGTGGCCGAGT
>JAWZYT010004348.1:5000-23070 GCA_034508575.1 Petrolisthes manimaculis
AGAAAACGGAGCCGAATCTCTCTAAAGTGGTACGAGTCTTCCTAGGATTGAGAAGAGATGAGGCTCGCTGCCAAGACTTGTGTGTGTGTGTGTGTGTGTGTGTGTGTGTGTGTGTGTGTGTGTGTGTGTGTGTAATCGTGTATGTGTGTGTGTAATTGTTCGTGTGTGTGTGTATAATCGTGTATGTGTGTGTATGTGTGTGTGTGTGTGTGTGTGTGTGTAGGGGGGGGGGTCGGGGGGGACGTGTGAGTTATAGGTGCATGTGTGTGTGTGTTGAACTGATTCTCGTTGGGGTACAAAAACATTCGTCAATACAGTTAGAAACAGAAATAAACATCACTTTAGTCTTCGCTATTATCCAAGGTAACGAAAATACTTATACCATTTTTCATTTATACTTTTTTTTTCATATAATAATATATTCCCCTGGTTAACAAAGTCTTACCATCGCATTTTCTCTTTCACTTGCCTTTTTTTTTTCATCGCATTTTCTCTTTCACTTACCTTTTTTTTTTTTGGTTTGTTGTTGTTGTTGTTGTTTGTGTGGTTACAGTCTTTTGTTATCATTCTAGACTTCACCCATTGTTTTCGCTTCACCTTTTTTCACGCTGTTCTTTAATTGGTCTTCGTTCCATTCATTCATCGGGCCGGAGCAGATTCTGGCGATTTTGTTTGCTTTTGACCGGATCTTTCTCTCAATAAGCTTTTCTGTAATATCCCCACGGTTTTTTAAATCTTACTTCTCGCCAATTGTTGTGTTGTATGTATGCAATCGTGGTCAAACGTGTTTTTTTTTTTTTTTTTTTTTTCCCACTCATAGGATTTTGGAATATATCTACAGAGAGTTACAACTGTTCGTTTTTTTGTTTTGTTTTTACATAGTATAGACCAAAATTCTGTTTCTCTCTTTCCAGTTCATAAATTCTGACAGTAGTGATGCCATAAAATTTTCTCCTATAGTTATGTGATTTTTTATTTATGGATTTGCAGTGAGCCTCTGTATACTATAATAGTACCCATTTGTTTGTCTCATAAACTACACAAATATTTAATAATGAGTTGAAAGGCAGGTGTAGATACGATACTTTAGAGAGGTTTTGGAAAAATAAATATCCCTGATCAATAAATATCACAACCACATCACAACAAATCATGGTCACTCCACACACAACCACCTCCACACAGTCAGATATACAACCCTTCACCCCACACCAACAACCACAACCACAGCCATTTCACACTCACTCCACAAAACCACACCACAACAACAACAACCACTCCACAACCACAACCTCAACCATCCCACACTCACAACCACTCCACAACCACAACCACAATTACAACCACAACCACTCAGGGGGCCACACGTCAGCCTCGTCCTGGTCACAATTTATGCCACAACCCAGTGAAATGTTGCATGGACAGACGTGACACAGTTTCTCTCTTTGGGTCTCTCTCTCTCTCAGTCTGTGTCCTTGTCTGTGTGTGTGTTGTCTGTCTGTCTGTTTGTTTTTGTCTTTGTCTGTGTGCTGTCTGTTTGTGTGTCTGTCTGTGTCTGTGTGTGTGCTGTCTGTCTGTTTGTCTGTCTGTCTGTTTGTTTTTGTCTCTGTTTATCTGTTTGTTTGTTTGTTTTTGTCTCTGGCTGTTTATCGATCTGTCTGTTTGTTTTTGTCTTTGTCTGTGTGCTGTCTGTCTGTCTGTGTCTCTGTCTGTTTGTCTGTTCGGAATTTCTATCTGTATATCTGTCTGTCTGTAATTTGTATCTGTTATGGTCTTTCTCTGTCTGTCTTTCTCTGTTTGTCTGTATTTCTCTGTTTGTCTGTCAATCTGGAATTTCTGTCTGCTAATGTATCTCTCTGTATCATCTCTGTCACCCCTTCGTCTCTCCCCTTCCCTTCCCTTCCCTTCCCGTCCCTCTTGCCTTTTCTCTCCTCCTCCAAGACTAAGATGGTTGGTGATATTTACAAGATTCCCCTTCTCTCTCGCTCTCTGTATTTATTCCTTTCTTTTATCTCCTCTTTTCGTTTCTTTCTTTTCTTTCCTTCTTCTCTTTTTCATATATTTCATTATTATCCTCCTATTGTTTCTCCCTCTCCTTCTTCTTCCCTCATCTTTCATTGTTCTCCTCCACCTTTCCCTTACTCTCTTTTCTTCATTAAATTTTCTATCATTACTCTCCTCTTCTTAATTGTTTCTCTCTCTCTCTCGCTCTCTCTTTTACTTTTTTATGATTTCGTTTTTGTTTTTGTTTTCTTCGTTTCCTTCTTCATTATCCTTCTCTTTATATCCATCAGCTTTCACTAGTTACATATGTGGTTATTTATTATTATATCTTTTGTCTTTTATCTTTCCTTTTATTTCTTATCTTTCCTTTTTCTGACTTTCTTTCCCATGTATCTCTTCTCTCGCTTTCTAGATTAATTAATTCCTTTCGTCCATCTTCTCGTCCAGTTTCTCGCTTCCATTCTTTTATACGATTAACCTTTCATTTAATATTTTCTCCTCTTCTCTCTAAATCCGTCGCTTCTGTTCCATTCTTTTCCATTATTTTCCATATTCTCTTCCATTCTTTTATAAGATTCATCTTTCATTTAATCTGTTCTTCTCTTCTCTCTAAATCCGTCCGTCTATTCTCGCTTCTTCTAAGTTTAGTCTTCCTATCTTTCATTTCTTCCGTCCCATTTTCCGTCTTTCTTTTTGTTGTCCCTCTTCCCTCTGTTCATCTGTGCCCTCATGTATAAATGCATCTACCCTTCGTTTTTCTGTTTTCTTTTATTTCTCTTTTTGTTGCGACGCCACCATGCAGCCTCAGTCAAGGTCCGTTCAGCTGTGCCTATGTCGAAGCAAATATATATCAAATTCACTTAGTATTTTCGAGCTCGTATCTTTCTATCCGTCAGGGGGTCGATCTGAGCGCCTCTGTCCGTCAAGGTGTCACTTTCCCACGCACCCTTACACACACACACACACACACACACACACACATACTTTCACTCTTCAACTATCGATTCATTATCCCGCATTGGCCATTTTCTCTCTCCTTCTCTCCCCTCCCTTCCTTGTGTTCACGTGAACCTTGCAATCTACGCCTCCCCCCCCCCACACCTTCCTCCCCACGTTCTCCTTTCCATGGTTAGTAATTCACACAATCACAACCCCCCCCCTCCCCACCTTCCATCACATTCTCCCCCTTGCATATACAATTCTTGCGTTCCCACCACCTCTCCTTTCTCTCTTTTTGTTTTGTTTTTTGCTTTCATGCAAAGTCGGGATTCGCACACACGTTTTCTCTTTCTACCTTACCCTACCAACCTTCTTTCCTTCCTTCCTTCCTTCCTTACTTCCTAGCCAAGTAAAAAGTCGCATATTCCCTCAACATTTTTTTCAACATCTTTTCTCATAACTCGAAATTCCCCCCTTGCTTCGTTTGTCTCTCCCTGTTTATCTTGCAAATGCATCTTGATGTTCCATCCCTACAAAGACAAAAGATCATAATTATACTACCATAGCTGTGTATTATCCCTTTCTCACTATATAGCTAAGCATAATATTCGCACACTGCTGTTACCCCCACCCCCACTTGTTTTTTTTTTTGTTTTCCTTCCAGCAAGTCGAAATTTTACACAGGACTGCAGCTCCGTCTTTCCAGCCCAGCGAGTCAAAAGAAAATTCGCAGCAGCAGAGTAGCGTACCGTAGCTCGCCATTCCCTTTCTCTATCCCTACCAAGATAAGTAGTCGCGGCTCTCTACCTCAACTTCCCGGGGTTTATTGGGATCATAAAGCACCGCAACACAGACGCCGCTGGGTATTGGCTGTGCAATTTGCCGGTGAACTGTGAAAGGATTTTGTGTTGGCGAATTTATTGGTCACGTCGATGAGGTGGTAGTGGTGGTGGTGGTGGTGGGTGGCTTGGTAGTGGTAGTGGTGGGTGGTGGTGGGTAGCTTGGTGGTGGTAGTAGTAGTGGTGGTGGGGGGCTTGGTAGTGGTGGGGGGCTTGGTGCTAGTGGTGGTGGTGGTACAGAGCGAGGATAGATGAGGGGGTGAGTGAGTAGTGGCGGATGGAGGGAAAGAATGGAGGAGGGAGAGACTTGTGGTTATGTGAATTAAGGGTGAAGGCATAAATTGGTTCTAATACTGAGGAATGGGCAGCATGGTGGTGAGAATGGGGGTGGTGAGGGGGGGGTTAGTGTGCATGGTGATGGTGTGTAGGAAGTATGGATGGTAGGAGGGTTGGCTTTAAGGAGTAAATGGTGAGTGATTGAGGTGGTGGTGGTTATGATATGGCGTTGGGAAGGAAGGAAGGAGGGAGGTATAGGGAGGGAGGGAGTGAGTAGTGAATGATTACTGTAATGGAAGTGGTGATGAATAGGAATAAAAATACGAAGGAGTGACAGCAACAAAAGCAAGAAAAAAAAAAAAAATGTCCGTGACCCAAATCCGTACATATTTTAACTCGTGGTACACTATTACACTCACCTAGGAGTTCGTTAACTTTATCAGCCAGCGATTACTTCCCTGGCTCCCTTAGATGTTCATGACTCCCTCAGTATACCAACCAGAAAAAAGACGATACAGATAGAATTAAACTGGAAGAAGGTGTTAAGGAACTTTTGGGCGAGAGTGTACCATAATAAACCATATCCTCTGCTTCGGGGGAAGGTTGTTACGGTGGAGGTTGTATGTGTGAATAATTTCTGAGAGGGACCGTGTTGTTGCGTGTCCTGCTGCTGCTGCTTATTCCACAATTGATCCATCTCTCCTCAGGTCGTGGAGTTCCCATTCGTTTCGCTGGTCTGTCATCTCTGTAGGAAGTAAAGTGTCGTGCCTGTATGTATGTCTCTGTGATTCTTCTGTTTTGGTACATCCTTAGGAGCCGATAATTGGTTGCTTTAGTATAGTCGTAGTGCATTGTGTATTTTGTTTTTCTTGTTTTAACTTTTTTTCTTATTTGACGTTAGGAGCGCAGTCCATTTGAGCTTCAAAATAGTCCTCTGTTAAATCACACACACACACACACACACACACACACACACACATACAGCAACAGAGATAGAGAGAGAGAGAGAGAGAGAGAGAGAGAGAGAGAGAGAGAGAGAGAGAGAGAGAGAGAGAGAGAGAGAGAGAGAGAGAGAGAGAGAGAGAGAAAGCGAATGATTGAGAGAGAGGCGGCTCTTGTGAAGTTGTGTTTGTGTGTGTCCCTTTAACGTACTGCTATTGCTTCCCCTTCCACCCTGCAGAAACTAGTGAAGGTCTGGCCTGTATTTAAAACTTGGCCTGCCGATCCAAATATATGCCTGGGTATCGATGTAGTCAAGAGGCCGTGAGTATATATATATAAACAATAATAATAATAATAATAATAATAATAATAATAATAATAATGAACTTTGGGTGACCTGAGGGGTATTCTTAAAAGGGGGAAGTTTTGTATTAGTGAATCTGGAGCAACTGAATCCTCAAAACTAGTCCAAGCAACAGAATACCATTATTTTTTGTTAACTTGGACCTGTTTATATACATTGGAGGAATCAAGACACTCCAATCTACCAAAAGGGAATTATCACCTTAAGAGAGAAGCACGGTGGTGTGAATTTAGTTTAGAGTAGAACACAAGCCAGAAAATAATAATCCCTGTGTGGTGATGAAATGTAGTGCACGAGAAGTGTTTTATTTCTTTGTGGTGATGAAGTTTAATGCCCGAGGAGGGTTTTTTTTTTTCCAACAAAAATGAAAGCAAGAACAGAAACAGAGAGGCAGAAAAAAAAAACGTGACTCGGGTGACAACAAAGAAAGTTAAAAAAAAAGAAATAATATTGAAAAAAGGGGATAGGGAAAAAACAATACCGTACCACAGGAGACTAAAACTAAATGTATTCGTGGTGGGTTGGAACAGCATGTGGTGGTGTAATTGTGTGGACTCTCCCTCCCTTTGGTGAAGTAATTTGTTTGAAGCACAGATAACTCGCACAGCACGTGAAAGTTATGATATATAGACCCACAATACAGATGAAATTTTGTAGCCAACGTTAGCAGGAATGTGTGAATATTGGTGGTGGTGGTGGGTGGTTGTGGCAAGTGGTGGAGAGGTTCAGTATATATATATATATATATATTACTGTGTATATAGGGAGAGTAGGGAGAGTATAGGGCAAGGAGAAATGAGGTGGTATAGAGGGAAGAGGGGGATAGAGTGAGAGGAGGATACATTAGCGAAATTAAAGGTAGGAGAAGAGACAAAGACTGAGGGAAGGAGCGAGAAGAAAGGAGAAAGAGGAGGAGGAGGAGGAGAAGGAGGAGGAGGAGGAGGAGGAGGAGGAGGAGGAGGAGGAGGAAGAAGAGGAGGAGGAGGAGGAGGAGGAAGGGGAGGAGGAGGAAGAGGAGAAGAAAAAGGAGGAGAAAGAACAGGAGAAGGAGAAAGAAAAGGAAGAAAAAGAAGAAGAGGAGGAAGCCACAAGGGAAAGATGCTGATATGAAGGGGACAATATCGTATTTGAGAAAGGAATGGAAAAAAAAAGAAGAGCGACTTGAGGAAGGATATTATTACACACCCATTAATTCTAGTGCATTGGAATAATTACCATGCAATTAAACCCTAAACTAACCCTTCGAACCAGTATACAGAGGGTCGAAACTTGCCTCTCTTCTTTTCTCCCCAAGCGTTAAAACAATGGCCGACAGATGCGGACAATAACTCCTCTTCCGGACCTGTAATTAAAATCCACCTAAAAGAAAGTCTACCGTACGTACATACATTATTCATCAAAGGACCCCGTGATGTACCGTAGTCAGAAAATTGGAGGTTAGAGAGTCCTTCAAATATTGCCACGAAACACCACTACTTTTATATTTTGAAGGAGCTTGTTTCGTGGCATAGTCAGGAGGAATCAGAAGCCACCACCAGGTCTCATACACGATCACAGGGTCCTTAAGGGGGTGTGTGAGTAGGGGACAGGCTTGGGGGAGACTGGGGGGGACTGGGTGGGGGGTGAGGGAACAGGGGGACATTCATAATCATACGTTTTTTTTTTTATACCTTTTTTTTAACTTTCTATACTTTTGCACTACGTTCTTAATTCACTAAGTTGAATTTTGTCCAGGTTATATTGTAAGTGGTAGACCGTTTAACTATTTCTCCAGAATTAAACACTTTAGTCTCTGTACAGTAGCCTATGTTTACTTCTGCTGCTTTACCATAATATTCTATCCCAATAACATGATGTAATTTATTCACCTGTTTATCTACTGTGACACAATGAGGTCCCCTACACACTTCTACCCACCGCCACGCCCACCCACTGTGCAGCTAAGTGTGGGCGGAGAAAGGAAAGGATGGGAGGGAAGGGGAGGGGAGAGGGAGGGAGAATTGGGGAGGGGAGGAGATATATAGAGATAAAAATAAAAATGTAAAAAATACCATTAATGGCCACACAGGAGGGTCGTAAATTACCGAGCAGGCACCCACCAAGGACCATTTTCCAGGGCACTTTAGAAGGTCGCGACACCCCGCTCCCTGGCCATTCTTTCCACACCAGGGATATATATACAGCCGCACAAATAAGTGGTGACGGGGATTCCAATCGATACAGTCACTTGGCAATGCTAACTAGGAAGAGTGATGAAGGCTTGAGTCACTGTGATCCTTATTTATTTATTTACAGGTGGTCGTTTAAAGGAGTTAGTCAAGGGTGAGATCTATCGTTGCCTATACAGAAAGTAATCAGAGAATGTAGGGACTGGAAAATATATACACGTGAGGCACAACTATACTTCTTTGGGCGACTGTACGTGGAACTCCAAGCCCAGACAGCCAGACACTGTGAACGAGTACCACCCTTCATATAACTCAGGCCCTTCACTCCACAGAACTGCTAAGGGGACCCACGGAGATGTAGTCAGAATTTTGGAGGTAACCGAGTCCTTCAAACAACGCCACGAAACAACTACACCTAGTCTATATTGAAGGGGCTTGTTTCGTGGCACCATCAGGGGGACTCAGAAGCCTCCATATCTCGTGCACGATCACACAGAGTCCTTAGGGTGTCTTTGATGTCGTCAGCGAAAGGTAGGCTCTGATGACTTCCTCCATTCTATGTCACGGAACAGAGTGCAATAATATAGGTGTTGTTTTCTGGTACTGTTAGGAGGATTTAGTAGCCACCTATACAAGGACAAAATCACAGGCTCATTAACTACTACTATCTGAGAGAATATTTTACTGTCTTTAAAGAGAGATACTAATCTATTCTTGTCCCATTACTCGCTGAAGGTAGGAGGAAGTATGAAAGGTGTTATGAGAGGTGGTGTGTGCGTGTGTGTGTGTGTGTGAGAGAGAGAGAGAGAGAGAGAGAGAGGAGAGAGAGAGAGAGAGAGAGAGAGAGAGAGAGAGAGAGAGAGAGAGAAGGACAGATTGGGGTATGACTTGCCCCGAATAAAGGATCGAACCCGGTGCATGGAAGGGATAGAAGAGGTGGAGGATAGATATGATAATTTACGACCGGGACAGTACTGAACTTGGCCATCCATTCCATTCTCACGTGACAATAAGTTTGGTTCAGGGGCAATAAAGTATCGCCTCTTCAGTGATAAACCGCTACTTGTGGCTGTCTGAACTAAATGGACGCGTGACATAACGAGGAAATGGAAGGCAAGGAATTCTTACAACCAACTGTACACTACCAAACAATGAATTCTTACAACCAACTGTACACTACCAAACACAATGGAATCTTACAACCAACTGAACACTACCAAACAATGAATTCTTACAACCAACACTACCAAACACAATGAATTCTTACAACCAACACTACCAAACAATGAATTCTTACAACCAACACTACCAAACAATGAATTCTTACAACCAACTGTACACTACCAAACAATGAATTCTTACAACCAACACTACCAAACAAGGAATTCTTACAACCAACTGTACACTACCAAACACAATGGAATCTTACAACCAACACTACCAAACAATGAATTCTTACAACCAACACTACCAAACAATGAATTCTTACAACCAACTGTACACTACCAAACAATGAATTCTTACAACCAACACTACCAAACAATGAATTCTTACAACCTACTGTACACTACCAAACACAATGCACACGGAGGGAGTGTGTTTGATGGTGCCCTGTGGAGGAATCAGTAGCCTCTATTTCACCGTCACCATCCAAACAGACAGACACCCTTACCCGTCTACGCAGAGGAATACACTAAAACACAAAATGCAGCAATGCAAAAAAACTCATAAAAAAAACACACACACACATAATACCCTCCTCTCCCCGCCTCCTCCTCACTGGCTTCCCTCTCTGGCCCCGTGTCTAACAAAAAAGGAGAGGTTCTGATCTATTTTCTGCCAACAGTCAGTCAAAAAGGTGACTGATGGAGATAGCATACTCCGTCTGACTCCATCTGACTGCCACACATCTTCACTACCACTACACATCGGTACTACCTGCCACACATCTTCACTATGCACCACACACTGCGTCAACACTACTGACCACCCGCTTATGGACTTGTATCTTCACTATCCTTCCCTCAGTTACATTATGTGTCTGTTAGTTCCAGGTTATCGATAAAAATATGATGAGTTGGTGGCTGTGGCCAGTAGGGTCTCCAGGATCTCTAGAACATGGTTGTGTAAGCAATGATTGGTTTACTTAGTCAACTTTCAGCCTCGGTGCTTTGTCTACATATACAAGCATTATTTCCAGCCTTGAATTTGTCCTGCAGGTGATAATTCTTTATCCATTTTCAATGAGAAACAGGAAATGAAGTGAGAACTAACACTGACATAATTATGATGCGTCAGATTCATGCAGTGGAAATGAGTTACTTGAGAGGAGCATGTGTATGAAAGATGTGGTATGAGTGAGAAGGCAATTGGCATTGAGTGTGGGGTGGTTGAGAGAGTGAAGCGTAATACATTGAGGTGGTTTGGACATGTGGAGAGAATGCAAGGTGAGGAGCAGTTTGTAAAGAATGTGCATGGAAGTGAAGTTATGGGACCTGGTGTGAGAGGCAGACCTCCGGTTAGATGGCAATAGAGTGGAAGAGTAGGTGAGGGAGAGAAACGTGAGGGATAGAGGAGGGTTTGAACAGGGAAAACTTAAAATACTTCTCCCTTTGGGGGGAGAGAACCAGGCGTCAAAGCTATAGATAAATTGATAGTAAGAGTAAGCCTCAGGAACTGAATCATAAGTGTTGAACATGAGTGTTAATATTTTACAGTAATTACTTACCTCATCACGTAACCGAATTGAAATTCAACAGGATATTAATTATCACAACAGCCTAAATAATATGCTGCCAAATACTGTAGATCCGGAATTACTTAAATAGTATTAAGTAAAGAACGATATACTTTTATCATGGTAAAGTCAGATATAGGCAATGTTAGCCATTAAGTTAAATTCTCGAAGTAATTCATTCCATCGTAAGTAATCTATTGTTAGATACGAACACGACCAGTTATTACTTCGTAAGTTGAAAATCTATGAAAAAACGGAAATACTTTGTTGTTGTTGAGTTTTAATGTTTCTCGTGTCACAACAACCTAGTACTGCCTCTATTAACATTTGTACACATAATTGGTCAACTCAGGTCATTTTACCATCATCCATTCATATTTCCCAATTTACATTCCTTTTTACATAACTCGGATAACGTGTGTTTTCTTCAGCGTGTTTCCGGGGAGATACACCTCTAAACAATTATAATTTTTTTATGACCTTGCATCGCTCAAACAGTTCCAATGAGAGCAGTAATGGTTAGGAATAAAGGAACGTGTTACCATAATAATACGTATACATTTATAAGAGGAGTCACGAGCCTAAAATAATCAACCTACCCTGGGATGTAAACAAAGTGGGGCTAACAAAGTGGGGCTCGGGGTCACGCTTTTTTCATTTTGTGCTTTAAGGGTGTGCGGGAATAGGGGGACAGGCTTGAGAAAGGGAGGGGGGAGGTTAGGGGATTGCAGGAATAGGGGACAGGCTTTCTATCCACCCAAGCCTGTCCCACTATTCCCGCACCCACCCCGCCAGTCCCCCCCCCCCCAAGCCTGTTCCCTACTCCCTCATCCCCTTAATTATTTCCTTTCTTCAGATATCTGGAAAATGTTCAGCATGAGACCGACGAAGTGTTGAAGCAAGCTGAGGAGTTTAGGAATGTAGGCAACGAGTGTTTTAATAGTAAGTAGAGGGGCCAAGTTGGGTTCACCTGGCCTATACCGTCACATTGTGTTTTATTTAAGGACCCTGTGAGAAAATTGGAGTTATACTGTATGAGTCCTTCATATATTACCATGAAACACACACACCTATATGGCAGGAGCTTGTTTCATGGCATGGTCAGGAGGAATCAGAAGCTTCCAGTTTTCATACACGATTAGAAGGTCAAATGATAAATAGAAATTGTACTTATGCCACCACCATACTAAATGAATTATGAATTGTTATGGATTAACTATCGGTCTTTAATTTAATTGATACCATATATTTTCTTAGTTTCAAATACCTCTTATGAATTAATCTATCCATATTTTGTTGAATCCCATATTTTGTCTTAGTACCAAATGACCTATATGGCCTGGTACTAGTTTAGTTTATTTTTATTATTGTATTGTATTGTACAGTCAACTTTCATTTTACACTTGTATATTGGGTGTGTAATGTAATGTGTGTAATGAATCTATGTACATAAAACCCTCATTGTACAGTACACTTGTGTATTGGGTGTGTAATGTAGTGTACAATAAGTGTTTACAGTACATACATTGATTACACACACTCTAGTTCACATATATAAATAATGCCAGTGTAAAATGAGAATTGACTATACTACAGTATACTACAGTATATATGTCTTCCAACTACATACATCTCCCCATCACCACAGACAAAGAGTACGAATGTGCCATTGAACTATTCACAGCAGCCATTAGATTGAATGGCCAGAATGCCACCTATTATGGCAACCGAAGTGTGGCCTACTTGCAAACTAATTCTTATCAACGTGCACTGGAGGACGCAACAAAGTCATTGGAACTGGACCCATCATACACTAAGGGATATTATCGTAGAGCCACAGCTTATATGTCTCTCGGGAATTTCAGACTGGCTCTCAAGGATTATGAAATTGTGAGTAAATAAATGGCTTTAATTTTTGATTGAGTAGTAGCCTACTTATAACTTTTTAGTTAACACTGGCTCAGTAGGTTACAGTAATAATAGTTTATATGGTACCGGTAATCAATAATAAAAGACACGTGTGTCTACTATATTGTATAATGTATCACCCATATCTCGATGAAGATATTATTATTATTATTATTATTATTATTATTATTAGCCAAATTTTTATTTCATTCATTTTCCCCCACAGCTCACCAAGCTGAAGCCCAAAAACCGAGACGTCAGACAAAGTTCCATGAGTGTCAAGCAGTGGTGAAGAGTATCTTATTCCAATAGGCCATTGCCGTCAAAGAAAACAAAAAGACAGTCCACACAGTCCCATTGATCAACAACAGTCCATTGGTGAGTAAGCGTGTGTGTATGCGTGCATGTCAGAGAGAGAGAGTGTGTGTGTGTGTGTGTGTGTGTGTGTGTGTGTGTGTGTGTGTAAATATAAGCTTGCAGGGTATTTTCATTTGCATATATTCGAAGTTATGATGTGTCATGAGATATATATTACTGTACAGTATATACCATATAGCAGAGTAACGTTTTTATGATATATTAGAGAGTAAGGTAAACAGTTGGATATCCATTGTTGCAGAGATTGGGGATAACTATGTTGGTCCACAGCTGGAGGAAGGTAAGGTGACGGAAAACTTCATGTACCAGTTAATGGAGCACTACAAGGCACAGAAGAAACTACACACAGCCATTGCTTACAAGGTCAATACTTTACAACTTTTTTTTTTTTATTATTATTTCAATCGTCCCCAACTGCACATTTCAGTGCCCATAAATAATAGTAGTCATCATCATCATCATCATCATCAGTTGCAGAAAAACATTCAATTTCCAATAATGCATAAGAATGCAACAAAAAAGCAAGCTTCTGTATGTAACAATGTTTTTCTTCATAAGGAAAAAGAAGCACATGACAGAAACAATTGGAGGAATCTAATTAAGAATGTGAAAATTGATGAAAAAATAAAATATATATACATATATATATATATATATATATATTGATAATAAAAATAATATTGGCAATCATCTCTCACCCTGAAACAGATTTTGCTTGACGTTAAAAAGCAGCTTATGAAACTACCCTCACTAATCGACATCTCTATACCTAATGAAGCAAAGTTTACCGTGTGTGGCGACATCCATGGACAGTTCTATGACCTCATGAACATCTTTGAGCTCAATGGTTTCCCCTCCACCACCAATCCCTACTTATTCAATGGGGACTTTGTGGACCGTGGATCGTTTTCCGTCGAGTGCATCTTTGTGCTCTTTGGGTTCAAGCTCTTGTATCCAAATCACTTCTTCCTGGTCAGAGGTGAGGGACTGATGTGGGTGTTTGTTGTCATATCTTAAGTAAATTAGAGTGTATTGCTTTAGGTTAGTGTGTATTAACTTCGGTGTGCTAAATATTTGTATGTTTTCATGTAGTATACAGTATGTGTTTTATTCTAGACAGATTGTGTTTGAAAAGCATAAGTCAAATTAATAAGGCAAGATGGATCGTGTTAGAGGTGTCTCAGAGTTGACCAGTTGTATACACGTATATGAAAGTTAATGTGTTGATCAAAGTTTCTGTGTTGTGTTTATTTGATCATCCTGAGGCAACAAAACTTTTATAGAGAGTTTACACCATCTCTGTGTTGTCGTACCAGACTAGTGATATTAGTGATATATGTTGCATAGGTGAACTTAACCCTTAAGTAAGTATATAATACGTCCAAACTCATCTCATTATGTCCAACCTCATTTCATTATGTCCAATCTCATCTATCTCTAACGCATAAATATTGAAACTTTGGCAGGTAACCACGAGAGCGTAACCATGAACCAGATGTACGGGTTCCAAGCAGAAGTAAAGGCGAAGTATACAACTCAGATGGTTCAGTTGTTTACAGCTGTGTTTAACTGCTGCCCCTTGCACACTGTCTCAACAAAAAGGTCTTGGTGAGTCATGAACCTTCAGATCATTGTAATACTTTATTATTAACCCCTCCAAGGAAACCTAGTGCAAATTATGATGTTATATCCTGTGCCTGACTCTACACTAAATACACTAAACCTCCTATTTTGGAGAGAGAGAGAGAGAGAGAGAGAGAGAGAGAGAGAGAGAGAGAGAGAGAGAGAGAGAGAGAGAGAGAGAGAGAGAGAGAGAGAGGAGAGAGAGAGAGAGAGAGAGAGAGAGAGAGAGAAAGAGAGGAGTCTTCAGTAATGGCATAGTATTCTTGTCTAGAGTCAAAACTTTAGCCATAATTAAATAATTCTAAACAACCCACATTTGCAGGTATTGCACGGTGGTCTCTTTTCGTCGGATAATGTAACTTTGGACGACATCCGTAACATAGACCGCAACCGTCAACCTCCAGACTCAGGTGGGTGATATAATAATTAAAATATATATATAAAAAAAAAAAAAGGACACAGGTGGGTGACTACTTGAGAAGACTTAACAGTAAACTTTTATTTTAAGGGGGTGCGGGAATAGGGGGACAGGCTTGGGGTGTTGTTTTTTTTGGGAGGGTGCAGGAGTAGGGGGACAGGCTTAGGGGGTTTAAGGGGGTGCGGGAATAGGGGACAGGCTTCTACCCACCCAAGCCTGTACCCCTATTCCCACACGCCCCCAGTCCCCCCCAGGCCTGTCCCCCTACTCCCGCACCCTCTTAATATGAATAAATACTGTACTTAGGAAATCATATCAAACCCAACCTAACCTAATTGTAAATAAATAAAAAATTGTAAAAAAAAGGCAAGAACATTCGTGATGCGTACGATGGCTCTGTAGTGTGTATATATATGGAATCAGGCATCGTATGCACCATGAATGATTTTGAATATGACCCATAATCTGACAGCTATGGTTCCTTTTCCATGATGGTGTATTTTGGGTGGGGAGGAGCCTTCGTCTTTCTTATACTTTCCCCTCACTTTGGCATGTAGGTTAGATAGAATAGCAAAATCAAGCAGCCTCGTAAGGACCAGTAGGCTTGTTGTTGTTTGAATGTCCTTTGTATTCCTTTGTTATTTCCTCTGTGCAGGTATCATGTATGAGTTGCTGTAGAGTGACCCGGATGTTTGAAGGTCCTTTGTATTCCTTTGTATTCCTTTGTATTCCTTTACATTCCTTTGTATTCCTTTGCATTCTTTGTATTCCTTTGTATTTCTTTGTATTCCTCTGTACAGGCATCAAGTGTGAGTTGTTGTAGAGTGACCCAGCTGTTTGAAGGTCCTTTGTATTCCTTTGTATTCCTTTGTATTCCTCTGTCCAGGCATCATGTGTGAGTTGCTGTGGAGTGATCCGATGCCGGGTAAGGGTCGGTCCCCCAGTAAGCGAGGCATTGGTATACAGTTTGGCAGCGACGTCACATAGAACTTTTTGGAGAGGAACAATCTGGAGTACCTCATCAGGTCACACGAGTTCAAGCGTATTGGGTACTCGGTCACTCATATGGGCAAATGTATCACCATATTCTCTGCCCCAAACTACTGGTATGTAACTTGTGTATTATTATGTAATTTGTGTATTATTATGTACTGCAATTGTTAAGGGGGTGCGGAGTAAGGGGACAGGCTTGGAGGGGGGAGGGTTGGGGGTGCAGGAATAGAGGGATAAAACTTGGGGTGGGTAGAAAGCCTGTCCCCCTACTTCTGCACCCTCCAAACCCCTCCCCCCCAAGCCTGTCCCCTCACACCTGCATCCTCCACCACCCCACCCCCCTCCCCAAGCCTGTCCCATATTTCCTCTACCCCCTAACCCCCTCCAAGCCTGTCCATACGCCCTCTACCCCTTAACCCCCTCCAAGCCTGTCCCCTATTCCCACACACCCTTAATTAAGTTATGAGTCAAGTCATTGTATTGATAAATACAATAATTCATGTGTTATGTCAATGAGTTGTTGATAATTCACCTTGAACCAACTTAATTAAGAAGTACAGTCACGAGCACTAATAAGTATACAGGTTTGTTGAAGCTTTGATCAGTCCAAGTCCAAGTCACCAGCGAACTAATTCCAATGGAGATCTTATTGTGCATTTATTTACTGTCTCTAGGTATTCGAAGCACACCTGTATACATATTAGTGCTCGTTCGTGACTGTACAAACTATATCTTGGTTGCTAAATTAGAGAACTGTAACTACAAACTGTTTTTATGGGGTAAATTCACTCCAAATTTTGCCAGGAAACAGGACCAGATGAACAAAAATAATGGTGTTCTGTAGCTTGGAATAGTTTGGAGGATTCAGTTGCTCCAGATTTACCAAAAAAAGTTGATGATTGAGTGTACATTAGGGTGATGGTTGAGTGTACATTAGGGTGATGATTGAGTGTACATACATACATCATATTGTGATTTCTTTACAGTGACAGAATGGGCAACAAGGAGCTTTTATCACCATGACGGGGGGTAACCTCACGCCTACCTACACCACATATAAAGCCGTGGTGAGTTGTCTGTTTCTCTGGTAGCTTTATCATAAACTCATGCCTTCCTCACACCCACACCCACACCCACACCCACACCCACACCCCACACACACACACACACACACACACACACACACACACCACTTCACTTAGTTTGATGGAATTACAATATTGTGTAAATTTTTGTAATGTGATAAATGTAAAAAAATTTAGTGCTATGTGAATGGTCTCCTATATTGCCATTATTATCCAAATTACGCGCTGGCACTTTTATTATTGGTAAGTGTTTATATCGAAGTAATTATATTGCACAGTAGTAGGAATGTAAGTTAGTTTGGAGTCACAATAGAAAGAAAATGTTAAGGTCGCTGTTTTAATTAACGCTTTTCTCTCCCCAGCCCCATCCTCGAATCAGACCCATGGCCTACGGTTCCAGCTTCCGCGATTGATAATTACGACCGGACAGTACTGAACTTGGCCATCCATTCCATTCTCACGTGACAATAAGTTTGGTTCAGGGGCAATAAAGTATCGCCTCTTCAGTGATAAACCGCTACTTGTGGCTGTCTGAACTAAATGGACGCGTGACATAACGAGGAAATGGAAGGCAAGGAATTCTTACAACCAACTGTACACTACCAAACACAATGAATTCTTACAACCAACACTACCAAACAATGAATTCTTACAACCAACACTACCAAATAATGAATTCTTACAACCTACTGTACACTACCAAACACAATGCACACGGAGGGAGTGTGTCATGGTGCCTGTGGAGGAATCAGTAGCCTCTATTTCACCGTCACCATCCATTACCCATCCTATGAAGGTGTTTGGTCATCTGCTGTGGCGAGAACTGGACGGAGGACGACCAGCTGCAGACTTACTCCTCCTACCTGTACCACGAAACAGACAGACACCCTTACCCGTATACGCATGCAGAGAGGAAAATATTATGCTTCCCGGAGCAGTGTGGAGTAATCAGTGCTCTTCAAATCGTAAACAACGGATGAGTCTCTTTAGGACCCTCGTGAAGTTTATATTTGTGTATCAATCAATGTATATTAAAAATTGCAACCTTTCCAAACTTTCAAAACGCTCATTTTTTCAATCATTTTTTCAATTTTTAACGATTCCAAGATAAAATGTTTCATCTTCACTATTCCCCAGAGATACAAGAGACATTGCCCTTTATATTTGGCAGAGATAAGTATTAACAGATGTGGGTGGGTGGGTGGGTAGGTAGGTAAAATGTGTGTGGTAGGTAGCGGCGGGGCGGCGGCGGGGCGGCTGCGTCGGGGCGGCGGGGCGGCGGCGGCGTCGGCGGCGGCGGCGGCGACGACGACGAAATAAAATTAATAAATAAAAAAAAATAATAAAAAAAAAAAAGTTAATAATCACAAAAAAAAAAAAAAAAAATATATATATA
>JAWZYT010004349.1:2500-12500 GCA_034508575.1 Petrolisthes manimaculis
ATGTATCCACCCCTATATATTTCACCTATGTATCCTCTATGTATCATGTATCCACCTATATGCATCATCCATGTATCCACCTATGTATCCACCCCTACATATTTCACCTATGTATCCTCTATGTATCATGTATCCACCTATATGTATCATCCATGTATCCACCTATGTATCCACCCCTACATATTTCACCTATGTATCCTCTATGTATCATGTATCCATCTATATGTATCATCCATGTATCCGCCTATGTATCCACCCCTACATATTTCACCTATGTATCCTCTATGTATCATGTATCCACCTATATGTATCCACTATATATATATATATATATATATATATATATATATATATATATATATGTTTATTGTTTATTTCTGTGTGTGTTTCTTTTAAATACACACATACATACAAACATAAGCACACATACATACAAACATACATACATACATACACACATACATACATACATACATACATACATACAAACACACACACACATATATATATATATATATATATATATATATATATATATATATATATATATATATATATATATATATATATATATATATATATATATATATATATATATCAAATACATACACACACACACACATCTCTCTCTCTCTCTCTCTCTCTCTCTCTCTCTCTCTCTCTCTCTCTCTCTCTCTCTCTCTCTCTCTCTCTCTCTCTCTCCTCAATATTAATAATAAAAATATATTAACACACACACATATCCATACATATATATTTATCTATTTATTATTATTATTTTTTTTTTCGTCGTTGTCGCCGCCACCACCACCGCCGCCGTCGCCCCGCCGCCATCGCGGGGCGGCGGCGGGGCAGCAGGGCGGCGGGGCCTGGCAGCGGGGCAGCGGGGCGTCAGAGGGGCAGCGGGGTGGGGCAGCGGGGTGGCAAAGCAGCGAGGCAGCAGGGCGGCGGCGGGGCAGCGGGGCGGCAGCGGGGCGACGACAGGGCGGCGGGGCAGCAGAGCTGTGGGGCGGCAGCAGGAAGAAAGCGGGGCGGGGCAGCGGGGCAGGGCAGCAGGGCGGGGCAGCTGGGCGGGGCGGCGGGGCAGCAGGGTAGCGGGGCGGCAGTGGGTCAGCGGGGTGGCGGGGCAGTGGGTTGGCAGGGTGGCGGGGCGGGGCGGCGGGGCAGCGGGGCGGCGGGGCAGCAGGGCGACAGCCGGGCGGGGAAGTGGGGCGGCAGCGGGGCGGGGCAGCGGGGCAGGGCAGTGGGGCGGGGCAGCAGGGCGGGCCGGCGGGGCAGCGGGGTAGCGGGGCGGTGGGGCAGCAGGTTAGGTTAGGTTAGGTTGGGTTAGGTTAGGTTAGGTTAGGGAAGCGGGGCGGCGGCGGGGCAGCGGGGCGACAGTGGGGCAGCAGAATGGCGGGGCAGTGGGGCAGCGGGGCAGCAGGGTGGCGGGGCATTAGGGTGGGGCAGCGAGGCGGCTGGGCAGCGGGTCGGGGCAGCGAGGCGGCGGGGCGTCGGAACAGCGGGGCGGGGCAGCGGGGCGGGGCAGCAGGGCAGGGCAGTGGGGCGGGGCAGCGGGGCGGCAGCGGGGCGGGGCAACGGGGCGGGGCGGCGGGGCGGCGAGGCAGCGGGGCAGTGGGGCAGTGGGGCGGCGGGGCAGCGGGGTGGCAGGGCGGCGGGGAAGCGGGGCGGGGCAGCGGGGTGGCAGGGCGGCGGGGCAGCGGGGCGGCGGGGCGGGGCAGCGGGGAGGTGGGGCAGCGGGGCGGGACAGCGGGGCGGCGGGGCAGCGGGGCGGGGCAGTGGGGCGGCGGGGCAGCGGGGCGGCGGGGCAGCGGGGCGGGGCAGCGAGGCAGCGGCGGGGCGGGGCGGCGGCGGGGCGGGGCAGCGGGGCAGGGCAGCGGGGTGGGGCGGCGGGGCAGCAGGGTATCGGGGCGGTGGGGCAGCAGGTTAGGGGTTAGGTTAGGTTAGGTTAGGGCAGCGGGGTGGTGGCGGGGCAGGTTAGGTTAGGTTAGGTTAGGTTAGGTTAGGGCAGCGGGGCGGCGACGGGGCATGTTAGGTTAGGTTAGGTTAGGTTAGGTTGCGGCGGCGGGGTAGCGGGGCAGCAGTGGGGCAGCAGAATGGCGGGGCAGTGGGGCAGCAGGGCGGCGAGGCAGCGGGGCGGCGGGGCGGGGCAGCAGGGGGGCGGGGTGGCGGGGCAGTGGGGCAGCGGGGCGGGGCAGTGGGGCGGCGGGGCGGCGGGGCAGCGGGGCAGCGGGGCAGCGGGGCGGCAGGGCAGCTGGGCAGGGTAGCAGGGCGGGGCAGCGGGGCGGGGCGGCGGGGCAGCAGGGTAGCGGGGCGGTGGGGCAGCAGGTTAGGTTAGGTTAGGTTTGGGGTTAGGTTAGGTTAGGTTAGGTTAGGTTAGGTTAGGTTAGGTTAGGTTAGGTTAGGTTGGGTTGGGTTGGGTTGGGTTGGGTTGGGTTAGGTTAGGTTAGGTTAGGTTAGGTTAGGTTGGGTTGGGTTGGGTTGGGTTGGGTTAGGTGTTAGGTTAGGTTAGGTTAGGTGATAGGTTAGGTTAGGTGTTAGGTTAGGTTAGGTTAGGTTAGGTTAGGTTAGGTTAGGTTAGGTTGGGTTGGGTTGGGTTGGGTTGGGTTGGGTTAGGTTAGGTTAGGTTAGGTTAGGTTGGGTTGGGTTGGGTTGGGTTGGGTTGGGTTGGGTTAGGTTAGGTTAGGTGTTAGGTTAGGTTAGGTTAGGTGATAGGTTAGGTTAGGTGTTAGGTTAGGTTAGGTTAGGTTAGGTTAGGTTAGGTGTTAGGTTAGGTTAGGTTAGGTTAGGTTAGGTTGGGTTGGGTTGGGTTGGGTTAGGTTAGGTTAGGTTAGGGGTTAGGTTAGGTTAGGTTAGGTTGGGTTAGGTTAGGTTAGGTGTTAGGTTAGGTTAGGTTAGGTGTTAGGTTAGGTTAGGTTAGGTGTTAGGTTAGGTTAGGTTAGGTTAGGTGTTAGGTTAGGTGTTAGGTTAGGTTAGGTTAGGTTAGGTTAGGTGTTAGGTTAGGTTAGGTTAGGGGTTAGGTTAGGTTAGGTTAGGTTAGGTTACTACTACTACTAATATTACTACTAATTGTAATAGGAAGAGGTTAGGTTAAATAAGGCTTGGTTTGGTTAGGCTGTCGAGAAGAAGCCCAATTAGGTTAGGTTAGGTTAGGTTAGGTTAGGTTAGGTTAGGTTAGGTTGGGTTGGGTTGGGTTGGGTTGGGTTGGGTTGGGTTGGGTTGGGTTGGGTTGGGTTGGGTTAGGTTAGGTTAGGTTAGGTTAGGTTAGGTTAGGTTGGGTTGGGTTGGGTTGGGTTGGGTTAGGTGTTAGGTTAGGTTAGGTTAGGTGATAGGTTAGGTTAGGTGTTAGGTTAGGTTAGGTTAGGTTAGGTTAGGTTGGGTTGGGTTGGGTTGGGTTGGGTTGGGTTAGGTTAGGTTAGGTTAGGTTAGGTTGGGTTGGGTTGGGTTGGGTTGGGTTAGGTTAGGTTAGGTGTTAGGTTAGGTTAGGTTAGGTGATAGGTTAGGTTAGGTGTTAGGTTAGGTTAGGTTAGGTTAGGTTAGGTGTTAGGTTAGGTTAGGTTAGGTTGGGTTGGGTTGGGTTGGGTTAGGTTAGGTTAGGTTAGGGGTTAGGTTAGGTTAGGTTAGGTTGGGTTAGGTTAGGTTAGGTGTTAGGTTAGGTTAGGTTAGGTGTTAGGTTAGGTTAGGTTAGGTTAGGTTAGGTGTTAGGTTAGGTTAGGTTAGGTGTTAGGTTAGGTTAGGTTAGGTTAGGGGTTAGGTTAGGTTAGGTTAGGTTAGGTTACTACTACTACTAATATTACTACTAATTGTAATAGGAAGAGGTTAGGTTAAATAAGGCTTGGTTTGGTTAGGCTGTCGAGAAGAAGCCCAAATTTTTTTTTATTTCGCTTCTAAATCCAAAATTTCGCCCCCCCAATCCCTTGTTTTACCCTCCCCCACCCCACCAACCACCCCGGCGGCTTACGACCTTATATATATTCGACAAAAATCGCCAACACCCCCATTTTAGCCAATCACAACTCACCTTGGGGCTACAAAATTTGGCTATAAAACATTGGTAACACTGCTTCTACCCTTCACACTTGGGCTACAGGTGGCTAGTGGTGGCTACAACACCATGGCAACACTGCATTTACACATTCGAGTCATTTTCAATTTTCATCTACTATATTGCACAACTTTATACTTCACTTTAATCTACACGATTTTTAATACTACTATTTCACTTTTAGTACACTTTATTGGCTTTCAACGGCATTATTTTCATTTCATTTCATTGCAAATGTTTCTTTGTTTACATGTGTGTGTGAGAGAGAGAAAGAGAGAGAGAGTCGTAAGTATAGCCAGAACAAAAGCCTCAATTGGCAATACTACTACTACTACTACTACTACTACTACTACTACTACTACTACTACTACTACTAATAATAATAATAATAATAATAATAATAATAATAATAATAATAATAATAATAATAATAATAATAATACAGGTAATAATAATAATAATAATATATAATAATGAATAATTTATAATCTATATATCTAATATATAATAGCATGGTGTATGTTAATAAACACGTTTTCTTTAGTGGTAGAAACGGGATAGAAAATTGGTTCAGTTCATCCCTATATAAGTCAGATTTCCCTGCCTGCCTACCTACCTGTCTGTCTGTCTGCCTCCCTCCCTGCCTCCCTGCCTGTCTGTCTGTCTGCCTCCCTCCCTGCCTGCCTGCCTGCCTGCCTGCCTGCCTCCCTACCTACCTGTCTGCCTGCCTGCCTGCCTGCCTCCCTACCTACCTGCCTGCCTGCCTCCCTACCTGCCTGTCTGCCTCCCTACCTACCTGTCTGCCTGCCTGCCTGCCTCCCTACCTACCTGCCTGCCTGCTTGTTAAAACACGTTTTTTTGGGCCCAAAAAGTCGATTTGTGCATGCATCTTCGATACCCGTTTATATCCCAAATTTAGCCTAAAAACACCGAAAAATCGAGTTTTTTGGGTCTCAGAAGCCATTTGTACATGTTTACACTGTTCTAGAAAAATTTCAATTTTCAGGCAAAAAAAATGCTAAAACACCTTTTTTTGGCCCAAAAAGTCGATTTGTACAGTGCTAGAAAAATTTCAATTTTCAGGCAAAAAAAATGCTAAAACACGTTTTTTTGGCCCAAAAAGTCGATTTGTACCGTGCTAGAAAAATTTCAATTTTCAGGCAAAAAAAATGCTAAAACACGTTTTTTTGGCCCAAAAAGTCAATTTGTACTGTGCTAGAAAAATTTCAATTTTCAGGCAAAAAAAATGCTAAAACACGTTTTTTTGGCACAAAAAGTCGATTTGTACTGTGCTAGAAAAATTTCAATTTTCAGGCAAAAAAAATGCTAAAACACGTTTTTTTGGCCCAAAAAGTCGATTTGTACTGTGCTAGAAAAATTTCAATTTTCAGGCAAAAAAAATGCTAAAACACGTTTTTTTGGCTCAAAAAGTCGATTTGTACTATGCTAGAAAAATTTCAATTTTCAGGCAAAAAAAAAGCAAAAACACGTTTTTTTGGCCCAAAAAGTCGATTTGTACTGTACTAGAAAAATTTCAATTTTCAGGCAAAAAAAATGCTAAAACACGTTTTTTTGGCCCAAAAAGTCGATTTGTGCATGCATCTTCGATACCCGTTTATATCCCAAATTTAGCCTAAAAACACCGAAAAATCGAGTTTTTTATTATTAGTATTAGTATTATTAGTAGTATTATTAGTATTATTAGTATTGCCAATTCGGGCTTTTGTTCTGGCTATACTTACGACTCTCTCTTTCTCTCACACACATGTAAACAAATAAACATTTGCAATGAAATGAAATGAAAATAATGCCCTTGAAAACGAATAATGTGTAATAAAAGTGAAATAGTACTAGTAAAAATCAGATAGAGTAAAGTGAAGTATAAAGGTGTGCAATATAGTAGATGAAAATTGAAAAGGACTCGAATGTGTAAATGCAGTGTTGCCATGGTGTTGTAGCCACTTCTAGCCACCTCTAGCCCAAGTGTGAAGGGTAGAAGCAGTGTTACCAATGTTTTGTAGCCATGTGTTGTAGCCCCAAGGTGAGTTGTGATTGGCTAAAATGGGGGTGTTGGCGATTTTTGTCGAATATACATAAGGTCGTAAGCCACCGGGGTGGTTGGTGGGGTGGGGGAGGTTAAAACAAGGGCTTGGGGGGGGCGAAATTTTGGATTTAGAAGCGAAATAAAAAAAATTTTGGGCTTCTTCTCGACAGCCTAACCAAACCAAGCCTTATTTAACCTAACCTCTTCCTATTATAATTAGTAGTAGTAGTATTAGTATTACCTAACCTAACCTAGACCACAGTAGACTACCAGAACCTAACCGGGGCAGACTACCGGGACCTAACCGGGGCAGACTACCGGGACCTAACCTAACATAACAGAACCGGGACAGACTACCGGGACCTAACCGGGGCAGACTACCGGGACCTAACCTAACATAACAGAACCGGGACAGACTACCGGGACCTAACCGGGGTAGACTACCGGGACCTAACCTAACATAACAGAACCGGGACAGACTACCGGGACCTAACCGGGGCAGACTACCGGGACCTAACCTAACATAACAGGACCGTGACAGACTACCGGGACCTAACCTAACATAACAGAACCGGGGCATACTACCGGTACCTAACCGGGGCAAACTACCGGGACCTAACCTAACATAGCCTAACCTAACCTAACCTAACCTAACCTAACCTAACCTAACCTAACCTAACCTAACCTAACCTACCGAGACCTAACCGGGGCAGACTACCGGGACCTAACCTAACATAACAGAACCGGGACAGACTACCGGGACCTAACCGGGGCAGACTACCGGGACCTAACCTAACATAACAGGACCGTGACAGACTACCGGGACCTAACCTAACATAACAGAACCGGGGCATACTACCGGTACCTAACCGGGGCAAACTACCGGGACCTAACCTAACATAGCCTAACCTAACCTAACCTAACCTAACCTAACCTAACCTAACCTAACCTACCGAGACCTAACCGGGGCAGACTACCGGGACCTAACCTAACATAACAGAACCGGGACAGACTACCGGGACCTAACCGGGGCAGACTACCGGGACCTAACCTAACATAACAGAACCGGGACAGACTACCGGGACCTAACCGGGGCAGACTACCGGGACCTAACCTAACATAACAGAACCGGGGCATACTACCGGGACCTAACCGGGGCAAACTACCGGGACCTAACCTAACATAGCCTAACCGTGGCATACTACCGGAACCTAACCTAACCTAACCTAACCTAACCTAACCTAACCTAACCTACCGAGACCTAACCGGGGCAGACTACCGGGACCTAACCTAACATAACAGAACCGGGACAGACTACCGGGACCTAACCGGGGCAGACTACCGGGACCTAACCTAACATAACAGAACCGGGACAGACTACCGGGACCTAACCGGGGCAGACTACCGGGACCTAACCTAACATAACAGAACCGGGACAGACTACCGGGACCTAACCGGGGTAGACTACCGGGACCTAACCTAACATAACAGAACCGGGACAGACTACCGGGACCTAACCGGGGCAGACTACCGGGACCTAACCTAACATAACAGGACCGTGACAGACTACCGGGACCTAACCTAACATAACAGAACCGGGGCATACTACCGGTACCTAACCGGGGCAAACTACCGGGACCTAACCTAACATAGCCTAACCTAACCTAACCTAACCTAACCTAACCTAACCTAACCTACCGAGACCTAACCGGGGCAGACTACCGGGACCTAACCTAACATAACAGAACCGGGACAGACTACCGGGACCTAACCGGGGCAGACTACCGGGACCTAACCTAACATAACAGAACCGGGACAGACTACCGGGACCTAACCGGGGCAGACTACCGGGACCTAACCTAACATAACAGAACCGGGGCATACTACCGGGACCTAACCGGGGCAAACTACCGGGACCTAACCTAACATAGCCTAACCGTGGCATACTACCGGAACCTAACCTAACCTAACCTAACCTAACCTAACCTAACCTAACCTACCGAGACCTAACCGGGGCAGACTACCGGGACCTAACCTAACATAACAGAACCGGGACAGACTACCGGGACCTAACCGGGGCAGACTACCGGGACCTAACCTAACATAACAGAACCGGGACAGACTACCGGGACCTAACCTAACCTAACCTAACCTAACCCTTAACCTAACCTAACCCAACCCAACCTAACCTAACCTAACCTAACCTAACCTAACCCAACCTAACCTAACCTAACCTAACCTAACCTAACCCAACCTAACCTAACCTTACCTAACCTAACCTAACCTAACCCTTAACCTAACCTAACCTAACCTAACCTAACCTGCTGCCCCGCTGCCCCGCCGCCCCGCCCCGCTGCCCCGCCCCACTGCCCTGCCCCACTGCCCCGCCGCCGCCCGGCTGTCGCCCCGCTGCCCCGCTGCCCCGCCACCCTGCCCCACTGCCCCGACGCCCCGCTGCCCCGCTGTCCAGCCCCGCCGCCCCACTGCCCCGCCCCGCTGCCCCGACGCCCCGCTACCCCGCCCCGCAACTGCCCCACTGCCCCGCCCCGCTGCCCCGCCGCCCCGCTGCCCCGCCGCCCCGCTGCCCCGCCCGCTGCCCCGCCCCGCTGCCCCGCTGCCCCGCTGTCAAGCCCCGCCGCCCCACTGCCCCGCCCCGCTGCCCCGCATCCTGCTGCCCCGCCGCCTCGCTACCCCGCCTCGCAACTGCCCCGCCGCCCCGCCCCGCTGCCCCGCCCCGCTGCCCCGCCGCCCCGCTGCCCTGCCACCCCGCTGCCCCGCCCCGCAACTGCCCTGCCGCCCCGCCCCGCTGCCCCGCCGCCCCGCCCCGCTGCCCTGCCACCACGCCGCCCTGCCGCCCCGCTGCCCCTAACCTAACCTAACCTAACCTAACCCTTAACCTAACCTAACCTAACCTAACCCAACCTAACCTAACCTAACCTAACCTAACCCTTAACCTAACCTAACCTAACCTAACCTAACCTAATCTAACCTGCTGCCCCGCTACCCCGCTGCCCCGCCGCCCCGCCCCGATGCCCCGCCCCACTGCCCTGCCCCACTGCCCCGCTGCCGCCCGGCTGTCGCCCCGCTGCCCCGCCGCCCCGCTGCCCCGCCGCCCCGCTGCCCTGCTGCCCCGCCACCCTGCCCCACTGCCCCGCTGCCCCGACGCCCCGCTGCCCCGCTGTCCAGCCCCGCCGCCCCACTGCCCCGCCCCGCTGCCCCGACGCCCCGCTACCCCGCCCCGCAACTGCCCCACTGCCCCGCCCCGCTGCCCCGCCGCCCCGCTGCCCCGACGCCCCGCTGCCCCGCTGTCAAGCCCCGCCGCCCCGCATCCCGCTGCCCCGCAGCCTTGCTGCCCTGCCGCCCTGCTACCCCGCCTCGCAACTGCCCCGCCGCCCCGCCCCGCTGCCCCGCCGCCCCGCTGCCCCGCTGCCCCGCCGCCCCGCTGCCCTGCCGCCCCGCTGCCCCGACCCGCTGCCCCTAACCTAACCTAACCCAACCTAACCTAACCTAACCTAACCTAACCTAACCTAACCCAACCTAACCTAACCTAACCTAACCCTTAAACCTAACCTAACCTATCCTAACCTAACCTAACCTAACCTAACCTAACCTAACCCTTAGCCTAACCTAACCTAACCTAACCTAACCCCTAACCTGCTGCCCCGCTACCCCGCTGCCCTGCCGCCCCGCCCCGCTGCCCCGCCCCACTGCCCTGCCCCACTGCCCCGCCGCCGCCCGGCTGTCGCCCCGCTGCCCCGCTGCCCCGCCGCCCCGCTGCCCTGCTGCCCCGCCACCCTGCCCCACTGCCCCGATGCCCTACTGCCCCGCTGTCCAGCCCCACCGCCCCACTGCCCCGCCCCGCTGCCCCGACGCCCCGCTGCCCCGACACCCCGCTACCCCGCCCCGCAACT
>JAWZYT010004349.1:22500-27500 GCA_034508575.1 Petrolisthes manimaculis
TAGACAGATAAAGATAGATAGATAAAGATAGATAGTTAAAGATAGACAGATAAAGATAGACAGATAAAGATAGATAGATAAAGATAAATAGATAAAGATAGACAGATAAAGATAGATAGATAAAGATAGACAGATAAAGATAAATATATAAAGATAGACTGATAAAGATAGACAGATAAAGATAGATAGATAAAGATAAATAGATAAAGATAGACAGATAAAGATAGATAGATAAAGATAGACAGATAAAGATAAATATATAAAGATAGACTGATAAAGATAGATAGATAAAGATAGATAGATAAAGATAGATAGATAAAGATAGACAGATAAAGATAGATGGAGAAAGATAGATAGATATAGATAGATAAAGATAGATAGATAGAGATAAAGATAGATAGATAGAGATAGATAGATAAAGATAGACAGATAAAGATAGATAGATAAAGATAGACAGATAAAGATAGATAGATAAAGATAGATAGATAGAGATAAAGATAGATAGAGATAGATAGATAAAGATAGATAGATAAAGATAAAAATAAATACACACACACTCTCTACACACATGCGTGTGAGAGAGAAAGAGAATGTGTGCATGTATGAGTGTGTATGAATGTATGTATGAGAGAGAGTGTATGTATGTATGTATGTATGTGTGAGAATGACCGTTGGAGGAGGGGGAGGGGAGGGGAGGGGAGGGGGAAGGGGGGAGAGGAGTGGTAGTAGTAGTAGTAGTGGTATTAGTGGTAGTAGTAGTAGTAGTAGTAGTAGTAGTAGTAATAGTAGTAGTGGTAGTAATAGTAGTAGTAGTAGTAATAGTAGTAGTAGTAGTAGTAGTAGTAGTAGTAGTAGTAGTAGTAGTAATAGTAGTAGTGGTAGTAATAGTAGTAGTAGTAGTAATAGTAGTAGTAGTAGTAGTAGTAGTAGTGGTATTAGTGGTAGTAGTAGTAGTAATAGTGGTAGTAGTAGTAGTAGTAGTAATAGTGGTAGTGGTAGTAGTAGTAGTAGTAGTGGTATTATTATTATTATTATTATAATTATTATTATTAGTAGTAGTAGTAGTAGTAGTAGTTGTAGTAGTTGTGGTAGTAGTAGTAGTAGTGGTAGTAGTGGTGGTAGTAGTAGTAGTAGTAGTAGTAGTAGTAGTGGTAGTAGTAGTAGTAGTAGTAGTGGTAGTAGTAGTAGTAGTAGTGGTATTAGTGGTAGTAGTAGTAGTAATAGTGGTAGTGGTAGTAGTAGTAGTAGTAGTAATAGTGGTAGTGGTAGTAGTAGTAGTAGTAGTAGTGGTAGTAGTAGTTGTAGTAGTTGTGGTAGTAGTAGTAGTAGTGGTAGTAGTGGTGGTAGTAGTAGTAGTAGTGGTATTATTATTATTATTATTATTATTATTAGTAGTAGTAGTAGTAGTAGTAGTGGTAGTAGTAGTTGTAGTAGTTGTGGTAGTAGTAGTAGTAGTGGTAGTAGTAGTAGTAGTGGTATTAGTGGTAGTAGTAGTGGTAGTAGTAGTGGTAGTGGTAGTAGTAGTTGTAGTAGTTGTGGTAGTAGTAGTAGTAGTGGTATTAGTGGTAGTAGTAGTGGTAGTAGTAGTTGTAGTAGTTGTGGTAGTAGTAGTAGTAGTGGTATTAGTGGTAGTAGTAGTGGTAGTGGTAGTAGTAGTAGTAGTAGTATTATTATTATTATTATTATTATTATTATTATTATTATTAGTAGTAGTAGTAGTAGTAGTAGTAGTAGTGGTAGTAGTAGTTGTAGTAGTTGTGGTAGTAGTAGTAGTAGTGGTAGTAGTGGTGGTAGTAGTAGTAGTAGTAGTAGTAGTAGTGGTAGTAGTAGTAGTAGTAGTAGTGGTAGTAGTAGTAGTAGTAGTAGTAGTAGTAGTGGTAGTAGTAGTTGTAGTAGTTGTGGTAGTAGTAGTAGTAGTGGTAGTAGTGGTGGTAGTAGTAGTAGTAGTAGTAGTAGTAGTGGTAGTAGTAGTAGTAGTAGTAGTAGTGGTATTAGTGGTAGTAGTAGTAGTAGTAGTAGTAGTGGTGGTAGTAGTAGTAGTAGTAGTAGTAGTAGTGGTAGTAGTAGTAGTAGTAGTAGTAGTGGTAGTAGTAGTAGTAGTAGTAGTAGTAGTGGTATTAGTGGTAGTGGTAGTAGTAGTAGTAGTAGTAGTGGTAGTAGTAGTAGTAATAGTGGTAGTGGTAGTAGTAGTAGTAGTAGTGGTATTATTATTATTATTATTATTATTATTATTAGTAGTAGTAGTAGTAGTAGTAGTAGTAGTAGTAGTAGTAGTAGTAGTGGTGGTAGTAGTAGTTGTAGTAGTTGTGGTAGTAGTAGTAGTAGTGGTAGTAGTGGTGGTGGTAGTAGTAGTAGTAGTAGTAGTAGTAGTGGTAGTAGTAGTAGTAGTGGTAGTAGTAGTAGTGGTAGTAGTAGTAGTAGTAGTAGTAGTAGTAGTGGTAGTAGTAGTTGTAGTAGTTGTGGTAGTAGTAGTAGTAGTAGTGGTGGTAGTAGTAGTAGTAGTAGTAGTAGTAGTGGTAGTAGTAGTAGTAGTAGTAGTGGTATTAGTGGTAGTAGTAGTAGTAGTAGTAGTAGTAGTAGTAGTGGTGGTGGTAGTAGTAGTAGTAGTAGTAGTAGTAGTGTGGTAGTAGTAGTAGTAGTAGTAGTAGTAGTAGTAGTAGTAGTGGTAGTAGTAGTAGTAGTAGTAGTAGTAGTGGTATTAGTGGTAGTAGTAGTAGTAGTAGTAGTAGTAGTAGTAGTAGTAGTAGTAGTAGTAGTGGTAGTAGTAGTAGTAATAGTGGTAGTAGTAGTAGTAGTAGTAATAGTGGTAGTGGTAGTAGTAGTAGTAGTAGTAGTAGTGGTGGTAGTAGTAGTAGTAGTAGTAGTGGTGGTAGTAGTAGTAGTAGTAGTAGTAGTAGTGGTGGTAGTAGTAGTAGTAGTAGTAGTAGTAGTGGTAGTAGTAGTAGTAGTAGTAGTAGTAGTAGTGGTATTAGTGGTAGTAGTAGTAGTAATAGTGGTAGTGGTAGTAGTAGTAGTAGTAGTAATAGTGGTAGTGGTAGTAGTAGTAGTAGTAGTAGTAGTAGTAGTGGTAGTAGTAGTTGTAGTAGTTGTGGTAGTAGTAGTAGTAGTGGTAGTAGTGGTGGTAGTAGTAGTAGTAGTGGTATTATTATTATTATTATTATTAGTAGTAGTAGTAGTAGTAGTAGTAGTAGTAGTAGTGGTAGTAGTAGTTGTAGTAGTTGTGGTAGTAGTAGTAGTAGTAGTGGTAGTAGTAGTAGTAGTGGTATTAGTGGTAGTAGTAGTGGTAGTAGTAGTGGTAGTGGTAGTAGTAGTTGTAGTAGTTGTGGTAGTAGTAGTAGTAGTGGTATTAGTGGTAGTAGTAGTGGTAGTAGTAGTTGTAGTAGTTGTGGTAGTAGTAGTAGTAGTGGTATTAGTGGTAGTAGTAGTGGTAGTAGTAGTGGTAGTGGTAGTAGTAGTAGTAGTAGTAGTAGTAGTAGTGGTATTATTATTATTATTATTATTATTATTATTATTAGTAGTAGTAGTAGTAGTAGTAGTAGTAGTGGTAGTAGTAGTTGTAGTAGTTGTGGTAGTAGTAGTAGTAGTGGTAGTAGTGGTGGTAGTAGTAGTAGTAGTAGTAGTAGTAGTGGTAGTAGTAGTAGTAGTAGTGGTAGTAGTAGTAGTGGTAGTAGTAGTAGTAGTAGTAGTAGTAGTAGTAGTAGTAGTAGTAGTAGTAGTAGTGGAAGTAGTAGTAGTAGTAGTAGTAATAGTATAGTAGTAGTAGTAGTAGTAGTAATAGTATAGTAGTAGTAGTAGTAATAGTATAGTAGTAGTAGTAGTAGTAGTAGTAGTAGTGGTAGTAGTAGTAGTAATAGTAGTAGTAGTAGTAGTAGTAGTAGTAATAGTATAGTAGTAGTAGTAGTAGGAGTAGTAGTAGTAGTAGTAGTGGTAGTAGTAGTAGTAGTAGTAGTAGTAGTAGTAGTGGTAGTAGTAGTAGTAGTAGTAGTAGTGGTAGTAGTAGTAGTAGTAGTAGTAGTAGTAGTAGTAGTAGTAGTAGTAGTAGTACTAGCTGAGTTGACCTGTTGAAAAGAAAGAAATTAATAATAATAATAATAATAATAATAATAATAATAATAATAATAATAATAATAATAATAATAATAATAATAATAATAATTATAATAATAATAATAATAGTAATAATAATAATATTAATGATAATAATAATAATAATAATAATAATAATAATAATAATAATAATAATAATAATAATAATAATAATGATAATAATAATGATAGTAATAATAATGATAATGATAATAATGATAATAATAATGATAGTAATTATGATAATAATAATAATAATAATAATAATAATAATAATAATAATAATGATAATAATAATAATAATAATAATAATAATAATAATAATAATAATAATAATAATAATAATAATAATAATAATACTTCACTTCTTTATATGTTTTTTTCAGTACATATACACAGACACATAGTTAATTAAACACATTACTATAAACTTATATAAACTTACTTGACAATAAAATAATTATGAACAACTTCTACCACGTCTTTACCCCACGGAGGTAATTTTAAACTGATTCTATTCTCATAAAATTATTTATGGTATTACCTTAAAAACTGGGTTGAACAATACCTTAGATGGAGACAAATTTCCTTAAATCCTCAACTACCTCATCATTTTCATATATTTTTAACCCTTGACACACGATAATTTTATGTAATTATAATAGTTTTTTATAGCAATGCATTTTTCTTTTACGAATACCCATGTAATTACGGAAGAATCGATAACTATTACCTTAGATTGTCCAAACTTTACCTTAAATTACCCCAAATTACAGTAATCTAGAGTAATTATCTTAAATAGGATAGCACTGCTATTCCTATAGAGATACGAGTCTAATTATTGAAGTAAATGGTTTCATCCTGTAGGTCCAAGGAAACAGTGTTACCATTAGAATTCATTAGTAATCCTGTTG
>JAWZYT010004349.1:32500-42500 GCA_034508575.1 Petrolisthes manimaculis
CACATATATATATATATATATATATATATATATATATATATATATATATATATATATATATATATATATATATATATATATATATATATATATATATATATCAAATACATACACACACACACACATCTCTCTCTCTCTCTCTCTCTCTCTCTCTCTCTCTCTCTCTCTCTCTCTCTCTCTCTCTCTCTCTCTCTCTCTCTCTCTCCTCAATATTAATAATAAAAATATATTAACACACACACATATCCATACATATATATTTATCTATTTATTATTATTATTTTTTTTTTCGTCGTTGTCGCCGCCACCACCACCGCCGCCGTCGCCCCGCCGCCATCGCGGGGCGGCGGCGGGGCAGCAGGGCGGCGGGGCCTGGCAGCGGGGCAGCGGGGCGTCAGAGGGGCAGCGGGGTGGGGCAGCGGGGTGGCAAAGCAGCGAGGCAGCAGGGCGGCGGCGGGGCAGCGGGGCGGCAGCGGGGCGACGACAGGGCGGCGGGGCAGCAGAGCTGTGGGGCGGCAGCAGGAAGAAAGCGGGGCGGGGCAGCGGGGCAGGGCAGCAGGGCGGGGCAGCTGGGCGGGGCGGCGGGGCAGCAGGGTAGCGGGGCGGCAGTGGGTCAGCGGGGTGGCGGGGCAGTGGGTTGGCAGGGTGGCGGGGCGGGGCGGCGGGGCAGCGGGGCGGCGGGGCAGCAGGGCGACAGCCGGGCGGGGAAGTGGGGCGGCAGCGGGGCGGGGCAGCGGGGCAGGGCAGTGGGGCGGGGCAGCAGGGCGGGCCGGCGGGGCAGCGGGGTAGCGGGGCGGTGGGGCAGCAGGTTAGGTTAGGTTAGGTTGGGTTAGGTTAGGTTAGGTTAGGGAAGCGGGGCGGCGGCGGGGCAGCGGGGCGACAGTGGGGCAGCAGAATGGCGGGGCAGTGGGGCAGCGGGGCAGCAGGGTGGCGGGGCATTAGGGTGGGGCAGCGAGGCGGCTGGGCAGCGGGTCGGGGCAGCGAGGCGGCGGGGCGTCGGAACAGCGGGGCGGGGCAGCGGGGCGGGGCAGCAGGGCAGGGCAGTGGGGCGGGGCAGCGGGGCGGCAGCGGGGCGGGGCAACGGGGCGGGGCGGCGGGGCGGCGAGGCAGCGGGGCAGTGGGGCAGTGGGGCGGCGGGGCAGCGGGGTGGCAGGGCGGCGGGGAAGCGGGGCGGGGCAGCGGGGTGGCAGGGCGGCGGGGCAGCGGGGCGGCGGGGCGGGGCAGCGGGGAGGTGGGGCAGCGGGGCGGGACAGCGGGGCGGCGGGGCAGCGGGGCGGGGCAGTGGGGCGGCGGGGCAGCGGGGCGGCGGGGCAGCGGGGCGGGGCAGCGAGGCAGCGGCGGGGCGGGGCGGCGGCGGGGCGGGGCAGCGGGGCAGGGCAGCGGGGTGGGGCGGCGGGGCAGCAGGGTATCGGGGCGGTGGGGCAGCAGGTTAGGGGTTAGGTTAGGTTAGGTTAGGGCAGCGGGGTGGTGGCGGGGCAGGTTAGGTTAGGTTAGGTTAGGTTAGGTTAGGGCAGCGGGGCGGCGACGGGGCATGTTAGGTTAGGTTAGGTTAGGTTAGGTTGCGGCGGCGGGGTAGCGGGGCAGCAGTGGGGCAGCAGAATGGCGGGGCAGTGGGGCAGCAGGGCGGCGAGGCAGCGGGGCGGCGGGGCGGGGCAGCAGGGGGGCGGGGTGGCGGGGCAGTGGGGCAGCGGGGCGGGGCAGTGGGGCGGCGGGGCGGCGGGGCAGCGGGGCAGCGGGGCAGCGGGGCGGCAGGGCAGCTGGGCAGGGTAGCAGGGCGGGGCAGCGGGGCGGGGCGGCGGGGCAGCAGGGTAGCGGGGCGGTGGGGCAGCAGGTTAGGTTAGGTTAGGTTTGGGGTTAGGTTAGGTTAGGTTAGGTTAGGTTAGGTTAGGTTAGGTTAGGTTAGGTTAGGTTGGGTTGGGTTGGGTTGGGTTGGGTTGGGTTAGGTTAGGTTAGGTTAGGTTAGGTTAGGTTGGGTTGGGTTGGGTTGGGTTGGGTTAGGTGTTAGGTTAGGTTAGGTTAGGTGATAGGTTAGGTTAGGTGTTAGGTTAGGTTAGGTTAGGTTAGGTTAGGTTAGGTTAGGTTAGGTTGGGTTGGGTTGGGTTGGGTTGGGTTGGGTTAGGTTAGGTTAGGTTAGGTTAGGTTGGGTTGGGTTGGGTTGGGTTGGGTTGGGTTGGGTTAGGTTAGGTTAGGTGTTAGGTTAGGTTAGGTTAGGTGATAGGTTAGGTTAGGTGTTAGGTTAGGTTAGGTTAGGTTAGGTTAGGTTAGGTGTTAGGTTAGGTTAGGTTAGGTTAGGTTAGGTTGGGTTGGGTTGGGTTGGGTTAGGTTAGGTTAGGTTAGGGGTTAGGTTAGGTTAGGTTAGGTTGGGTTAGGTTAGGTTAGGTGTTAGGTTAGGTTAGGTTAGGTGTTAGGTTAGGTTAGGTTAGGTGTTAGGTTAGGTTAGGTTAGGTTAGGTGTTAGGTTAGGTGTTAGGTTAGGTTAGGTTAGGTTAGGTTAGGTGTTAGGTTAGGTTAGGTTAGGGGTTAGGTTAGGTTAGGTTAGGTTAGGTTACTACTACTACTAATATTACTACTAATTGTAATAGGAAGAGGTTAGGTTAAATAAGGCTTGGTTTGGTTAGGCTGTCGAGAAGAAGCCCAATTAGGTTAGGTTAGGTTAGGTTAGGTTAGGTTAGGTTAGGTTAGGTTGGGTTGGGTTGGGTTGGGTTGGGTTGGGTTGGGTTGGGTTGGGTTGGGTTGGGTTGGGTTAGGTTAGGTTAGGTTAGGTTAGGTTAGGTTAGGTTGGGTTGGGTTGGGTTGGGTTGGGTTAGGTGTTAGGTTAGGTTAGGTTAGGTGATAGGTTAGGTTAGGTGTTAGGTTAGGTTAGGTTAGGTTAGGTTAGGTTGGGTTGGGTTGGGTTGGGTTGGGTTGGGTTAGGTTAGGTTAGGTTAGGTTAGGTTGGGTTGGGTTGGGTTGGGTTGGGTTAGGTTAGGTTAGGTGTTAGGTTAGGTTAGGTTAGGTGATAGGTTAGGTTAGGTGTTAGGTTAGGTTAGGTTAGGTTAGGTTAGGTGTTAGGTTAGGTTAGGTTAGGTTGGGTTGGGTTGGGTTGGGTTAGGTTAGGTTAGGTTAGGGGTTAGGTTAGGTTAGGTTAGGTTGGGTTAGGTTAGGTTAGGTGTTAGGTTAGGTTAGGTTAGGTGTTAGGTTAGGTTAGGTTAGGTTAGGTTAGGTGTTAGGTTAGGTTAGGTTAGGTGTTAGGTTAGGTTAGGTTAGGTTAGGGGTTAGGTTAGGTTAGGTTAGGTTAGGTTACTACTACTACTAATATTACTACTAATTGTAATAGGAAGAGGTTAGGTTAAATAAGGCTTGGTTTGGTTAGGCTGTCGAGAAGAAGCCCAAATTTTTTTTTATTTCGCTTCTAAATCCAAAATTTCGCCCCCCCAATCCCTTGTTTTACCCTCCCCCACCCCACCAACCACCCCGGCGGCTTACGACCTTATATATATTCGACAAAAATCGCCAACACCCCCATTTTAGCCAATCACAACTCACCTTGGGGCTACAAAATTTGGCTATAAAACATTGGTAACACTGCTTCTACCCTTCACACTTGGGCTACAGGTGGCTAGTGGTGGCTACAACACCATGGCAACACTGCATTTACACATTCGAGTCATTTTCAATTTTCATCTACTATATTGCACAACTTTATACTTCACTTTAATCTACACGATTTTTAATACTACTATTTCACTTTTAGTACACTTTATTGGCTTTCAACGGCATTATTTTCATTTCATTTCATTGCAAATGTTTCTTTGTTTACATGTGTGTGTGAGAGAGAGAAAGAGAGAGAGAGTCGTAAGTATAGCCAGAACAAAAGCCTCAATTGGCAATACTACTACTACTACTACTACTACTACTACTACTACTACTACTACTACTACTACTAATAATAATAATAATAATAATAATAATAATAATAATAATAATAATAATAATAATAATAATAATAATACAGGTAATAATAATAATAATAATATATAATAATGAATAATTTATAATCTATATATCTAATATATAATAGCATGGTGTATGTTAATAAACACGTTTTCTTTAGTGGTAGAAACGGGATAGAAAATTGGTTCAGTTCATCCCTATATAAGTCAGATTTCCCTGCCTGCCTACCTACCTGTCTGTCTGTCTGCCTCCCTCCCTGCCTCCCTGCCTGTCTGTCTGTCTGCCTCCCTCCCTGCCTGCCTGCCTGCCTGCCTGCCTGCCTCCCTACCTACCTGTCTGCCTGCCTGCCTGCCTGCCTCCCTACCTACCTGCCTGCCTGCCTCCCTACCTGCCTGTCTGCCTCCCTACCTACCTGTCTGCCTGCCTGCCTGCCTCCCTACCTACCTGCCTGCCTGCTTGTTAAAACACGTTTTTTTGGGCCCAAAAAGTCGATTTGTGCATGCATCTTCGATACCCGTTTATATCCCAAATTTAGCCTAAAAACACCGAAAAATCGAGTTTTTTGGGTCTCAGAAGCCATTTGTACATGTTTACACTGTTCTAGAAAAATTTCAATTTTCAGGCAAAAAAAATGCTAAAACACCTTTTTTTGGCCCAAAAAGTCGATTTGTACAGTGCTAGAAAAATTTCAATTTTCAGGCAAAAAAAATGCTAAAACACGTTTTTTTGGCCCAAAAAGTCGATTTGTACCGTGCTAGAAAAATTTCAATTTTCAGGCAAAAAAAATGCTAAAACACGTTTTTTTGGCCCAAAAAGTCAATTTGTACTGTGCTAGAAAAATTTCAATTTTCAGGCAAAAAAAATGCTAAAACACGTTTTTTTGGCACAAAAAGTCGATTTGTACTGTGCTAGAAAAATTTCAATTTTCAGGCAAAAAAAATGCTAAAACACGTTTTTTTGGCCCAAAAAGTCGATTTGTACTGTGCTAGAAAAATTTCAATTTTCAGGCAAAAAAAATGCTAAAACACGTTTTTTTGGCTCAAAAAGTCGATTTGTACTATGCTAGAAAAATTTCAATTTTCAGGCAAAAAAAAAGCAAAAACACGTTTTTTTGGCCCAAAAAGTCGATTTGTACTGTACTAGAAAAATTTCAATTTTCAGGCAAAAAAAATGCTAAAACACGTTTTTTTGGCCCAAAAAGTCGATTTGTGCATGCATCTTCGATACCCGTTTATATCCCAAATTTAGCCTAAAAACACCGAAAAATCGAGTTTTTTATTATTAGTATTAGTATTATTAGTAGTATTATTAGTATTATTAGTATTGCCAATTCGGGCTTTTGTTCTGGCTATACTTACGACTCTCTCTTTCTCTCACACACATGTAAACAAATAAACATTTGCAATGAAATGAAATGAAAATAATGCCCTTGAAAACGAATAATGTGTAATAAAAGTGAAATAGTACTAGTAAAAATCAGATAGAGTAAAGTGAAGTATAAAGGTGTGCAATATAGTAGATGAAAATTGAAAAGGACTCGAATGTGTAAATGCAGTGTTGCCATGGTGTTGTAGCCACTTCTAGCCACCTCTAGCCCAAGTGTGAAGGGTAGAAGCAGTGTTACCAATGTTTTGTAGCCATGTGTTGTAGCCCCAAGGTGAGTTGTGATTGGCTAAAATGGGGGTGTTGGCGATTTTTGTCGAATATACATAAGGTCGTAAGCCACCGGGGTGGTTGGTGGGGTGGGGGAGGTTAAAACAAGGGCTTGGGGGGGGCGAAATTTTGGATTTAGAAGCGAAATAAAAAAAATTTTGGGCTTCTTCTCGACAGCCTAACCAAACCAAGCCTTATTTAACCTAACCTCTTCCTATTATAATTAGTAGTAGTAGTATTAGTATTACCTAACCTAACCTAGACCACAGTAGACTACCAGAACCTAACCGGGGCAGACTACCGGGACCTAACCGGGGCAGACTACCGGGACCTAACCTAACATAACAGAACCGGGACAGACTACCGGGACCTAACCGGGGCAGACTACCGGGACCTAACCTAACATAACAGAACCGGGACAGACTACCGGGACCTAACCGGGGTAGACTACCGGGACCTAACCTAACATAACAGAACCGGGACAGACTACCGGGACCTAACCGGGGCAGACTACCGGGACCTAACCTAACATAACAGGACCGTGACAGACTACCGGGACCTAACCTAACATAACAGAACCGGGGCATACTACCGGTACCTAACCGGGGCAAACTACCGGGACCTAACCTAACATAGCCTAACCTAACCTAACCTAACCTAACCTAACCTAACCTAACCTAACCTAACCTAACCTAACCTACCGAGACCTAACCGGGGCAGACTACCGGGACCTAACCTAACATAACAGAACCGGGACAGACTACCGGGACCTAACCGGGGCAGACTACCGGGACCTAACCTAACATAACAGGACCGTGACAGACTACCGGGACCTAACCTAACATAACAGAACCGGGGCATACTACCGGTACCTAACCGGGGCAAACTACCGGGACCTAACCTAACATAGCCTAACCTAACCTAACCTAACCTAACCTAACCTAACCTAACCTAACCTACCGAGACCTAACCGGGGCAGACTACCGGGACCTAACCTAACATAACAGAACCGGGACAGACTACCGGGACCTAACCGGGGCAGACTACCGGGACCTAACCTAACATAACAGAACCGGGACAGACTACCGGGACCTAACCGGGGCAGACTACCGGGACCTAACCTAACATAACAGAACCGGGGCATACTACCGGGACCTAACCGGGGCAAACTACCGGGACCTAACCTAACATAGCCTAACCGTGGCATACTACCGGAACCTAACCTAACCTAACCTAACCTAACCTAACCTAACCTAACCTACCGAGACCTAACCGGGGCAGACTACCGGGACCTAACCTAACATAACAGAACCGGGACAGACTACCGGGACCTAACCGGGGCAGACTACCGGGACCTAACCTAACATAACAGAACCGGGACAGACTACCGGGACCTAACCGGGGCAGACTACCGGGACCTAACCTAACATAACAGAACCGGGACAGACTACCGGGACCTAACCGGGGTAGACTACCGGGACCTAACCTAACATAACAGAACCGGGACAGACTACCGGGACCTAACCGGGGCAGACTACCGGGACCTAACCTAACATAACAGGACCGTGACAGACTACCGGGACCTAACCTAACATAACAGAACCGGGGCATACTACCGGTACCTAACCGGGGCAAACTACCGGGACCTAACCTAACATAGCCTAACCTAACCTAACCTAACCTAACCTAACCTAACCTAACCTACCGAGACCTAACCGGGGCAGACTACCGGGACCTAACCTAACATAACAGAACCGGGACAGACTACCGGGACCTAACCGGGGCAGACTACCGGGACCTAACCTAACATAACAGAACCGGGACAGACTACCGGGACCTAACCGGGGCAGACTACCGGGACCTAACCTAACATAACAGAACCGGGGCATACTACCGGGACCTAACCGGGGCAAACTACCGGGACCTAACCTAACATAGCCTAACCGTGGCATACTACCGGAACCTAACCTAACCTAACCTAACCTAACCTAACCTAACCTAACCTACCGAGACCTAACCGGGGCAGACTACCGGGACCTAACCTAACATAACAGAACCGGGACAGACTACCGGGACCTAACCGGGGCAGACTACCGGGACCTAACCTAACATAACAGAACCGGGACAGACTACCGGGACCTAACCTAACCTAACCTAACCTAACCCTTAACCTAACCTAACCCAACCCAACCTAACCTAACCTAACCTAACCTAACCTAACCCAACCTAACCTAACCTAACCTAACCTAACCTAACCCAACCTAACCTAACCTTACCTAACCTAACCTAACCTAACCCTTAACCTAACCTAACCTAACCTAACCTAACCTGCTGCCCCGCTGCCCCGCCGCCCCGCCCCGCTGCCCCGCCCCACTGCCCTGCCCCACTGCCCCGCCGCCGCCCGGCTGTCGCCCCGCTGCCCCGCTGCCCCGCCACCCTGCCCCACTGCCCCGACGCCCCGCTGCCCCGCTGTCCAGCCCCGCCGCCCCACTGCCCCGCCCCGCTGCCCCGACGCCCCGCTACCCCGCCCCGCAACTGCCCCACTGCCCCGCCCCGCTGCCCCGCCGCCCCGCTGCCCCGCCGCCCCGCTGCCCCGCCCGCTGCCCCGCCCCGCTGCCCCGCTGCCCCGCTGTCAAGCCCCGCCGCCCCACTGCCCCGCCCCGCTGCCCCGCATCCTGCTGCCCCGCCGCCTCGCTACCCCGCCTCGCAACTGCCCCGCCGCCCCGCCCCGCTGCCCCGCCCCGCTGCCCCGCCGCCCCGCTGCCCTGCCACCCCGCTGCCCCGCCCCGCAACTGCCCTGCCGCCCCGCCCCGCTGCCCCGCCGCCCCGCCCCGCTGCCCTGCCACCACGCCGCCCTGCCGCCCCGCTGCCCCTAACCTAACCTAACCTAACCTAACCCTTAACCTAACCTAACCTAACCTAACCCAACCTAACCTAACCTAACCTAACCTAACCCTTAACCTAACCTAACCTAACCTAACCTAACCTAATCTAACCTGCTGCCCCGCTACCCCGCTGCCCCGCCGCCCCGCCCCGATGCCCCGCCCCACTGCCCTGCCCCACTGCCCCGCTGCCGCCCGGCTGTCGCCCCGCTGCCCCGCCGCCCCGCTGCCCCGCCGCCCCGCTGCCCTGCTGCCCCGCCACCCTGCCCCACTGCCCCGCTGCCCCGACGCCCCGCTGCCCCGCTGTCCAGCCCCGCCGCCCCACTGCCCCGCCCCGCTGCCCCGACGCCCCGCTACCCCGCCCCGCAACTGCCCCACTGCCCCGCCCCGCTGCCCCGCCGCCCCGCTGCCCCGACGCCCCGCTGCCCCGCTGTCAAGCCCCGCCGCCCCGCATCCCGCTGCCCCGCAGCCTTGCTGCCCTGCCGCCCTGCTACCCCGCCTCGCAACTGCCCCGCCGCCCCGCCCCGCTGCCCCGCCGCCCCGCTGCCCCGCTGCCCCGCCGCCCCGCTGCCCTGCCGCCCCGCTGCCCCGACCCGCTGCCCCTAACCTAACCTAACCCAACCTAACCTAACCTAACCTAACCTAACCTAACCTAACCCAACCTAACCTAACCTAACCTAACCCTTAAACCTAACCTAACCTATCCTAACCTAACCTAACCTAACCTAACCTAACCTAACCCTTAGCCTAACCTAACCTAACCTAACCTAACCCCTAACCTGCTGCCCCGCTACCCCGCTGCCCTGCCGCCCCGCCCCGCTGCCCCGCCCCACTGCCCTGCCCCACTGCCCCGCCGCCGCCCGGCTGTCGCCCCGCTGCCCCGCTGCCCCGCCGCCCCGCTGCCCTGCTGCCCCGCCACCCTGCCCCACTGCCCCGATGCCCTACTGCCCCGCTGTCCAGCCCCACCGCCCCACTGCCCCGCCCCGCTGCCCCGACGCCCCGCTGCCCCGACACCCCGCTACCCCGCCCCGCAACTGCCCAACTGCCCCGCCCCGCTGCCCCGCCGCCCCGCTGCCCCGCCCCGCTGCCCCGCCGCCCCGCTGCCCCGCCGCCCTGCTGCCCCGCTGTCAAGCCCCGCCGCCCCACTGCCCCGCCCCGCTGTCCTGCTGCCCCGCCACCCCGCCCCGCTGAACCGCCCCGCTGCCCCGCCACCCCGCTGCCCCGACGCCCCGCTGTCAAGCCCCGCCGCCCCACTGCCCCGCCCTGCTGCCCCGCATCCCGCTGCCCCGCCGCCCCGCTACCCCGCCCCGCAACTGCCCTGCTGCCCCGCTGCCATGCCCCGTTGCCCCAACGCCCCGCTGCCCCGACGCCCCGCCGCCCCGCTGCCCCGCCACCCCGCCCCGCTGCCCTGCTGTCCAGCCACGCCGCCCCACTGCCCCGCCCCGCTGCCCCGCATCCCGCTGCCCCGCCGCCCCGCTGCCCCGCCCCGCAACTGACCCACCGCCTTGCCCCGCTGCCCCGCCGCCCCGCCCC
>JAWZYT010004349.1:50000-55000 GCA_034508575.1 Petrolisthes manimaculis
CGTCAGAGGGGCAGCGGGGTGGGGCAGCGGGGTGGCAAAGCAGCGAGGCAGCAGGGCGGCGGCGGGGCAGCGGGGCGGCAGCGGGGCGACGACAGGGCGGCGGGGCAGCAGAGCTGTGGGGCGGCAGCAGGAAGAAAGCGGGGCGGGGCAGCGGGGCAGGGCAGCAGGGCGGGGCAGCTGGGCGGGGCGGCGGGGCAGCAGGGTAGCGGGGCGGGCAGTGGGTCAGCGGGGTGGCGGGGCAGTGGGTTGGCAGGGTGGCGGGGCGGGGCGGCGGGGCAGCGGGGCGGCGGGGGCAGCAGGGCGACAGCCGGGCGGGGAAGTGGGGCGGCAGCGGGGCGGGGCAGCAGGGCGGGCCGGCGGGGCAGCGGGGTAGCGGGGCGGTGGGGCAGCAGGTTAGGTTAGGTTAGGTTGGGTTAGGTTAGGTTAGGTTAGGGAAGCGGGGCGGCGGCGGGGCAGCGGGGCGACAGTGGGGCAGCAGAATGGCGGGGCAGTGGGGCAGCGGGGCAGCAGGGTGGCGGGGCATTAGGGTGGGGCAGCGAGGCGGCTGGGCAGCGGGTCGGGGCAGCGAGGCGGCGGGGCGTCGGAACAGCGGGGCGGGGCAGCGGGGCGGGGCAGCGGGGCGGCAGCGGGGCGGGGCAACGGGGCGGGGCGGCGGGGCGGCGAGGCAGCGGGGCAGTGGGGCAGTGGGGCGGCGGGGGCAGCGGGGTGGCAGGGCGGCGGGGAAGCGGGGCGGGGCAGCGGGGTGGCAGGGCGGCGGGGCAGCGGGGCGGCGGGGCGGGGCAGCGGGGAGGTGGGGCAGCGGGGCGGGACAGCGGGGCGGCGGGGCAGCGGGGCGGGGCAGTGGGGCGGCGGGGCAGCGGGGCGGCGGGGCAGCGGGGCGGGGCAGCGAGGCAGCGGCGGGGCGGGGCAGCGGGGCGGCGGCGGGGCGGGGCAGCGGGGCAGGGCAGCGGGGTGGGGCGGCGGGGCAGCAGGGTATCGGGGCGGTGGGGCAGCAGGTTAGGGGTTAGGTTAGGTTAGGTTAGGGCAGCGGGGTGGTGGCGGGGCAGGTTAGGTTAGGTTAGGTTAGGTTAGGTTAGGGCAGCGGGGCGGCGACGGGGCATGTTAGGTTAGGTTAGGTTAGGTTAGGTTGCGGCGGCGGGGTAGCGGGGCAGCAGTGGGGCAGCAGAATGGCGGGGCAGTGGGGCAGCAGGGCGGCGAGGCAGCGGGGCGGCGGGGCGGGGCAGCAGGGGGGCGGGGTGGCGGGGCAGTGGGGCAGCGGGGCGGGGCAGTGGGGCGGCGGGGCGGCGGGGGCAGCGGGGCAGCGGGGCAGCGGGGCGGCAGGGCAGCTGGGCAGGGTAGCAGGGCGGGGCAGCGGGGCGGGGCGGCGGGGCAGCAGGGTAGCGGGGCGGTGGGGCAGCAGGTTAGGTTAGGTTAGGTTTGGGGTTAGGTTAGGTTAGGTTAGGTTAGGTTAGGTTAGGTTAGGTTAGGTTAGGTTAGGTTGGGTTGGGTTGGGTTGGGTTGGGTTGGGTTGGGTTAGGTTAGGTTAGGTTAGGTTAGGTTAGGTTGGGTTGGGTTGGGTTGGGTTGGGTTAGGTGTTAGGTTAGGTTAGGTTAGGTGATAGGTTAGGTTAGGTGTTAGGTTAGGTTAGGTTAGGTTAGGTTAGGTTAGGTTGGGTTGGGTTGGGTTGGGTTGGGTTGGGTTGGGTTAGGTTAGGTTAGGTTAGGTTAGGTTGGGTTGGGTTGGGTTGGGTTGGGTTAGGTTAGGTTAGGTGTTAGGTTAGGTTAGGTTAGGTGATAGGTTAGGTTAGGTGTTAGGTTAGGTTAGGTTAGGTTAGGTTAGGTGTTAGGTTAGGTTAGGTTAGGTTAGGTTGGGTTGGGTTGGGTTGGGTTAGGTTAGGTTAGGTTAGGGGTTAGGTTAGGGGTTAGGTTAGGTTAGGTTAGGTTGGGTTAGGTTAGGTTAGGTGTTAGGTTAGGTTAGGTTAGGTGTTAGGTTAGGTTAGGTTAGGTGTTAGGTTAGGTTAGGTTAGGTTAGGTGTTAGGTTAGGTGTTAGGTTAGGTTAGGTTAGGTTAGGTTAGGTGTTAGGTTAGGTTAGGTTAGGGGTTAGGTTAGGTTAGGTTAGGTTAGGTTACTACTACTACTAATATTACTACTAATTGTAATAGGAAGAGGTTAGGTTAAATAAGGCTTGGTTTGGTTAGGCTGTCGAGAAGAAGCCCAATTAGGTTAGGTTAGGTTAGGTTAGGTTAGGTTAGGTTAGGTTGGGTTGGGTTGGGTTGGGTTGGGTTGGGTTGGGTTGGGTTAGGTTAGGTTAGGTTAGGTTAGGTTAGGTTGGGTTGGGTTGGGTTGGGTTGGGTTAGGTGTTAGGTTAGGTTAGGTTAGGTGATAGGTTAGGTTAGGTGTTAGGTTAGGTTAGGTTAGGTTAGGTTAGGTTGGGTTGGGTTGGGTTGGGTTGGGTTGGGTTGGGTTAGGTTAGGTTAGGTTAGGTTAGGTTGGGTTGGGTTGGGTTGGGTTAGGTTAGGTTAGGTGTTAGGTTAGGTTAGGTTAGGTGATAGGTTAGGTTAGGTGTTAGGTTAGGTTAGGTTAGGTTAGGTTAGGTGTTAGGTTAGGTTAGGTTAGGTTGGGTTGGGTTGGGTTGGGTTGGGTTAGGTTAGGTTAGGTTAGGGGTTAGGTTAGGTTAGGTTAGGTTGGGTTAGGTTAGGTTAGGTGTTAGGTTAGGTTAGGTTAGGTGTTAGGTTAGGTTAGGTTAGGTTAGGTTAGGTGTTAGGTTAGGTTAGGTTAGGTGTTAGGTTAGGTTAGGTTAGGTTAGGGGTTAGGTTAGGTTAGGTTAGGTTAGGTTACTACTACTACTAATATTACTACTAATTGTAATAGGAAGAGGTTAGGTTAAATAAGGCTTGGTTTGGTTAGGCTGTCGAGAAGAAGCCCAAATTTTTTTTTATTTCGCTTCTAAATCCAAAATTTCGCCCCCCCAAGCCCTTGTTTTACCCTCCCCCACCCCACCAACCACCCCGGCGGCTTACGACCTTATATATATTCGACAAAAATCGCCAACACCCCCATTTTAGCCAATCACAACTCACCTTGGGGCTACAAAATTTGGCTATAAAACATTGGTAACACTGCTTCTACCCTTCACACTTGGGCTACAGGTGGCTAGTGGTGGCTACAACACCATGGCAACACTGCATTTACACATTCGAGTCATTTTCAATTTTCATCTACTATATTGCACAACTTTATACTTCACTTTAATCTACACGATTTTTAATACTACTATTTCACTTTTAGTACACTTTATTGGCTTTCAACGGCATTATTTTCATTTCATTTCATTGCAAATGTTTCTTTGTTTACATGTGTGTGTGAGAGAGAGAAAGAGAGAGAGAGTCGTAAGTATAGCCAGAACAAAAGCCTCAATTGGCAATACTACTACTACTACTACTACTACTACTAATAATAATAATAATAATAATAATAATAATAATAATAATAATAATAATAATAATACAGGTAATAATAATAATAATAATATATAATAATGAATAATTTATAATCTATATATCTAATATATAATAGCATGGTGTATGTTAATAAACACGTTTTCTTTAGTGGTAGAAACGGGATAGAAAATTGGTTCAGTTCATCCCTATATAAGTCAGATTTCCCTGCCTGCCTACCTACCTGTCTGTCTGTCTGCCTCCCTCCCTGCCTCCCTGCCTGTCTGTCTGTCTGCCTCCCTCCCTGCCTGCCTGCCTGCCTCCCTACCTACCTGTCTGCCTGCCTGCCTGCCTGCCTCCCTACCTACCTGCCTGCCTGCCTCCCTACCTGCCTGTCTGCCTCCCTACCTACCTGTCTGCCTGCCTGCCTGCCTCCCTACCTACCTGCCTGCCTGCTTGTTAAAACACGTTTTTTTGGGCCCAAAAAGTCGATTTGTGCATGCATCTTCGATACCCGTTTATATCCCAAATTTAGCCTAAAAACACCGAAAAATCGAGTTTTTTGGGTCTCAGAAGCCATTTGTACATGTTTACACTGTTCTAGAAAAATTTCAATTTTCAGGCAAAAAAAATGCTAAAACACCTTTTTTTGGCCCAAAAAGTCGATTTGTACAGTGCTAGAAAAATTTCAATTTTCAGGCAAAAAAAATGCTAAAACACGTTTTTTTGGCCCAAAAAGTCGATTTGTACCGTGCTAGAAAAATTTCAATTTTCAGGCAAAAAAAATGCTAAAACACGTTTTTTTGGCCCAAAAAGTCAATTTGTACTGTGCTAGAAAAATTTCAATTTTCAGGCAAAAAAAATGCTAAAACACGTTTTTTTGGCACAAAAAGTCGATTTGTACTGTGCTAGAAAAATTTCAATTTTCAGGCAAAAAAAATGCTAAAACACGTTTTTTTGGCCCAAAAAGTCGATTTGTACTGTGCTAGAAAAATTTCAATTTTCAGGCAAAAAAAATGCTAAAACACGTTTTTTTGGCTCAAAAAGTCGATTTGTACTATGCTAGAAAAATTTCAATTTTCAGGCAAAAAAAATGCTAAAACACGTTTTTTTGGCCCAAAAAGTCGATTTGTACTGTGCTAGAAAAATTTCAATTTTCAGGCAAAAAAAATGCTAAAACACGTTTTTTTGGCCCAAAAAGTCGATTTGTACTGTGCTAGAAAAAATTCAATTTTCAGGCAAAAAAAATGCTAAAACACGTTTTTTTGGCCCAAAAAGTCGATTTGTACTGTGCTCGAAAAATTTCAATTTTCAGGCACAAAAAATGCTAAAACACGTTTTTTTGGCCAAAAAAGTCGATTTGTACTGTGCTAGAAAAATTTCAATTTTCAGGCAAAAAAAATGCTAAAACACGTTTTGTTGGCCCAAAAAGTCGATTTGTACTGTGCTAGAAAAATTTCAATTTTCAGGCAAAAAAAATGCTATAACACGTTTTTTTGGCCCAAAAAGTCGATTTGTACTGTGCTAGAAAAATTTCAATTTTCAGGCAAAAAAAATGCTAAAACACATTTTTTTGGCCCAAAA
>JAWZYT010004349.1:60000-77500 GCA_034508575.1 Petrolisthes manimaculis
GATATTATAAAATTTTTGAAGCAGACTTGGCAACACTGCTCTCTCTCTCTCTCTCTTTGTATTTATTGACTTCATAATTTGGTTTGGAGGAATCATTTTGCTCCAAAATTACCCTAGAATGATCTGAGGTCCTTTGTAGTAACTTTGGAGTACTTGATCCCACCAAAATATGTCAGGAAACAGAATTAATTAATAAATATTATAATGGTATCGACTCTGTTTCCTGGATTAGTTTGGAGGAATCAAGTTGGTCCAATATTGTCAACAAGTTTTCATAGGTTTATTAATTAATAAGAGAAAACGATTTTATTTTATTACAGACTAATTTCTTTTTTCTTTTATCTTTCTGATAATTATTTTAAAACCTGAATTATTTATTGTTGTATATTTCTTCACACCTTATTTAATTATTGATTAATATTAAACCCATTTATTTCCTGGGATAATTAATATTAAACCCATTTATTTCATGGGATAATTAATATTAAACCCATTTATTTCCTGGGATAATTAATATTAAACCCATTTATTTCATGGGATAATTAATATTAAACCCATTTATTTCATGGGATATTTAATTACTATTAAACCCATTTATTTCATGGGATAATTAATAATAATAAACCCATTTATTACATGGGATAATTAATTAATATTAAACCCATTTATTTCATGAGATATTTAATTAATATTAAGCCCATTTATTTCATGGGATAATTAATAATATTAAACCCATTTATTTCATGGGATAATTAATATTAAACTCATTTATTTAATGGGATAATTAATAAATATTTTTTTATTTTTTTTCTGCTAGGGAAATTGAAACAAATTATTATTTATTTATTATTCTCTAGCAGGGATACCCGACGTTGTCCGGGGATCTATCTATATCTATTTACATCTATATCTACCTATATCTATTTATATCTATATGTATATCTATCTATGTATATCTATCTATCTATCTATCTATCTATCTATATCTATCTATCTATATCTATCTATATCTATCAATATCTATCTATCTATCTATCAATCAATATCTATCTATATATCTATCTATATCTAAAGCTTCGAGTTATTTATTTCTCTTACGTTTCAGACTACACAGAGTCCATCTTCAGAGAGAAATTTCTCTCTGAAGATGGACTCTGTGTAGTCTGAAACGTAAGAGAAATAAATAACTCGAAGCTCTATCCTGTGTTTACCTTCCACTCACACAACATACTTGTCAATATGAATCATTCTATCTATATCTATCTATCTATATATATATATCTATATCTATCTATCTATATCTATCTATCTATCTATCTATATCTATCTAGCTATCTCTATCTATCTAGCTATATCTATATCTATCTATCTATCTATCTATTTATCTATCTATCTATCTGTGTCTCTGTCTATCTATCTGTCTGTGTCTCTGTCTATCTATCTGTCTGTGTCTCTGTCTATCTATCTGTCTGTGTCTCTGTCTATCTGTTTGTCTATCTATCTGTCTGTCTCTGTCTGTCTATCTGTCTGTCTATCTGTCTGTCTGTCTCTGTCTGTCTCTGTCTGTCTGTCTGTGTCTGTATGTCTGTCTGTCTGTCTGTCTGTCTCTGTCTGTCTGTCTGTCTGTCTGTTTGTCTGTCTGTGTCTGTCTGTCTGTCTGTGTGTCTGTCTGTCTGTTTGTCTAAGAACATGATTACATGTACTAAGAGAGAGAGAGAGAGAGAGAGAGAGAGAGATGTGGTATTCATTGAGATAGAGAGAAAGAGAGCATGTGGTTTGTTTCAGGAGATACTATTTTATAAAAATAAATAAATTGAAGACTCTTGTTATAAGCTTTTGCGTACACCTAGAAGGCTCCCGTTTTCAGTTCCTGGTGTGTAAATTCAAGCTCTTTCACTCTGTAGGATTTTTTTTGCCTACATGAAAGTTGAAAAATGACAAAATTTACCAGCATTTGTCAGCTGGGGGGGGGGGAAGGAAAAAAGTCGTTTTTAATTGGTTAATCATTGGAAAAATAAAAAAATTATAAGGCCAAGACACTCTCCAGGTTTTAGAGATAAAATGTATGTAAACAGTATTACTCTAGGTAAAACGATGCGGCTGTGCATAGCGGCTAAACAGACAGACGGACTGTTTTATATGAGAGAGAGAGAGAGAGAGAGAGAGAGAGAGAGAGAGAGAGAGAGAGAGAGAGAAAATAATAATCTATTTTTATATCTTTCTTTCTTTATTTATTTATTTATTCATTTACATATTGTTTTTAAAATATCATATATATTTTTACACACACACAGTTTATCTTTTACACACACACACACACAGTTTATCTTTTACACACACACACACGAAGTCTATCTTTCTCAAACAGTTTATTCCTCTCTTTCACACACTCACAGTCACAATCTCTCTCACACACATTTTTTTTCTATATCTCAGCCTCGGGGCTGTAGGCTTTAAGTAGCCCGTGAATCTTGTGAGGCCCCGAGATGAGACAATGGAGGTTGGTGTTGATGTTGGTACCGTAGCCTTTCTTCTGTCCCACTAGATGTCGACACCTTATTTATACACGTCACTATCAGGGGAGAGCAGCTACACCGTTAATCACAGCATCTTGACGACGATGTTGTGAGTTGACGACGATGTAGGAGGTATTTTCTTGACGTGTCGGCGTAGCCAGGATAATTGACGACAGAGCTGGACCCAGTTCACCTCTGAAAATACCAGACGTTTTCTCGTGGATTCGAACCAGGTTCCTTCACAGCCGCAATCCGTCTCTTTATCCACTCTGCCAATACACATATTCTCTCTCTCTCTCTCTCCCTCAGTAATATAATAACATCAACAATTTTATTTTAATCCTTACAAAAATATTATTATAAAACTATTTTGATGTTATTTTAATACATGAGAGAGAGAGAGAGAGAGAGAGAGAGAGAGGAAGGAAGAAGGTGTGTGTGTGTGTGTGAGAGAGAGAGAGAGAGAGAGAGAGAGAGAGAGAGAGAGAGAGAGAGAGAGAGAGAGAGAGAGAATGTGTGTGTGTGTGTGTGTGTTTGCAAAAATATCATGTAATTTCCGTAGACTTAATTCATTTTTTTCCAAATATGTGCGTTTTTGGAATGGGTACAAAAAGTTGTCAAATGTCACATTTGACCTATGGGTGTGCAAGAATAGGTCATATGGGTGGGTTTGCCAGAAGGGTGGGGGGTGGGGGCTAAATGTTATCCGTTTTCCTCTACGATGTACCGTTTTTTAATTATGGCCACTTTTTTTGCTTTTTGTTTGAACCAATTTTTGACCCTGAAGATGTATATGGATTTGGACGAAATTTGGAATGGAAGTACAGTTGGTATATTGGGCCAGAATTTATTTTGTATTTTGTCTCTATGACCCTTGGTTTAAAAGTTATGTACATTTTAAAAAAAAATCTCTCTCTCTCTAACACACACACACACACACACACTCTCTCTCTCTCTCTGTAACACACACACACACTCTCTCCCTCTCTCTAACACACACACACACACACTCTCTCTCTAACACACACACACTCTCTCTCTCTAACACACACACACTCTCTTACACAAACACACACACACTCTCTCTCTCTGTAACACACACACACACACTCTCTAACACACACACACACACACACACACACACACACACACACACTCTCTCTCTGTAACATAGACATACACTCACTTACATACACACATTATAAATTCTCAAAGATTTTTTTGTAATAATAATAATAATAATAATAATAATAATAATAATAATAATAATGGTTTGTAGTTATCTTCTCTCACTCACACACATAATGATATTTTTTATTTTGTTCTATAACGACAACTTTTTCAGTTCTGAGCGTTTTTTGGATTTAATGGTTACATTGTAAAACAATTAATAAATCATCCAACTTTCCTAAGGTTATACTTTACATATTAAGTTTTATAGCTAATCTGGAGAGCTAAACTAGAATATAATAACAAAATGTACCAATACACACACACATTTTTGTCAACAACTGAACCAAACCACACACACATAAACATACACACACACAAAAATACATGATATTTTATTATTTCACTTGAATCATTAAGAGCCGGAGCTTTTGAAGGGTTTTCCTTCATGTTCTTGTTGTGCTTGGTCCCTTCACTTTTAGATAATTCTGCAGGACTACTTCTCGTGTCAGTTTAAGCCCACCTCTTGGCATCTACCCACAACATTCATATATATATTTCCTTTCACCCAACTTTGGTTTTTCATCCTCTCCACTTGGCCAAACCACCTTTAACTACTGTACCTCTATGCATCACTTCCACTATGCCTTCTATTTATAATCATGCTCTAACTTGTTCATTTGTAATTTTGCCTCCCATCTCTCTCTCTAAGTGAAATAACACACATTTACCTAGCCATTCTCATCTTATATACAAGCCTCCTTATATTCTCTGCCCTAACCACCAGGTTTCACTCCCTTGGGGGGAGTTCCGGAGGGAACGAGGCGTCGGAGTTGTAGATAGATAGATCGAAAACAGGTGGCCGAGTTTCCCACAAGTGTAAAAGTTATCATCAGAAGCAAGCAGATATCAACACATTTGACAGTGTGATAAAACAAGAACATCAGGTGTAACAGTATGATAACGTGCATGAAGGATCGAGAGCATCAGATATGACAGTATAAGATAACTGCATCAGAACCACTTCCGTCATGTAATCTGGGAGAAGTTTGATGATAGACACACAACTAGATTAGCTTTATACTAGGATATGTTTATATCTTTGAGGCCAGCTGTGTGATATATATATATATATATATATATATATATATATATATATATATATATATATATATATATATATATATATATATATATATATATATATATATATATACATAAAGCCGAAATTCTGTGTGTGTGTGTGTGTGTGTGTCCTCTATGCACGCCAAGATCCTTCGTCCTAGAGTGAAAATTTTTACATGGGTGTGATCGCTAATACTTGGGGAGTGTTTTGGACCTATAAAAAAAATGTTTTTCATGTTTTTCAAAAAATGTTTTGGATGGGGTTCGAACCCCTGGATTAGTGACACGCACAACTTTCTCTCTCTCTCTCTCTCTCTCTCTCTCTCTCTCTCTCTCTCTCTCTCTCTCTCTCTGTGTCTCTCTATCTCTATCTTTAATTTTAGAGAGAGAGAGAGAGAGGGTGTGTGTGTGTGAGAGGTAATACTGGGTTTGGTTATATTTGTGTCTGAGTGAGAGATAGTGTGTGTGTGTGTGTGTGTGAGAGAGAGAAAGAGTGAAAAATATATAGTGTGTGTGAGAGGTAGAGATAGATAGCTAGACTGTGAGAGAGAGATAGAGATAGAGACTGTGTGTGTGAGAGATAGATAGATAGATAGATAGATAGATAGAGATAGATAGAGAGAGAGAGAGAGAGAGAGACTGTATGTGAGAGAGATAGACTATATATGCGGGAATAGGGGACAGGCTTGGGGTGGGGGGGTTTGGGGGGTGCTGGAATAGGGGACAGGCTGGGGGGGGGGTAAAAAGCCTGTCCCCTACCACCACACACCCCAAGCATGCCCCATATTCCCGCACCGCTCTAAACCCCCCCAAGCCTGTCCCCCTACTCCCGCACCCCCCATCCCCCCTACTGTAAACAACACACACTAGGGTACACACACACATACAGTACATACACACACACACCGTACACACACACACACACACACATACACACACCGTACACACACACACACAAACATACACTCACACATACACATACACACACCCCTACCGTACACACACACTAGGTAAGGTAATTTCTGCCTTTTTTCGTTATCACTTTAAAGTTGTCTCAGTTGTTGAAAGGATTCTTTTCTTCTCTTTGGAATAATCAAATCACGGGGTGGGTTTGGGGGGTGCGGGAATAGGGGACAGGCTTGGGGTGGGGGGTTTGGGGGGTGCGGGAATAGGTGGTGGTGGTAGTAGTGGAGGTGGTAGTGGTTGATGTAGTGGTAGTAGTGGTGATGGTAATAGTGGTAGTAGTAGTGGTAGTGGTGGTAGTGGTTGATGTAGTAGTAGTGGTGGTTGATGTAGTAGTAGTGGTGGTTGATGTAGTAGTGGAGGTCGTAGTGGTTGATGTAGTAGTGGAGGTGGTAGTGGTTGATGTAGTAGTGGTGGTAGTGGAGTTTGCATTTGTTACATATCAGTGTTGTATTATTATATCCTTTGTTTATTTAGAACTCTATGATCGTGTATGAAAATTAGAGGCTTCTAATTCCTCCTGACTATGCCAAGAAACAAATAAGCTTCTTTCGTATAGCATCCATCGGGCGGTGGAAGGGTGGCCGCAGGCCGCCAGCCCTCCGCAGGAGCTAGCGGCTCTTAGCCGCCCGAAGGGCGGCAGAGCAGCTAGTAGTATAAATAAAACTAAAATGGAGTAATAGTATGAATCAAAATAAAATGGAATAAAAGGAGGAATAGGACTAGAGAGAAGCTGGTATAGAATGAGGATTAAAGATTTTTTTTTTTATTTATTATGTTTCGACTCTGGACAAAGGCTTCATTAAGCCCGTTACCGTGGCCCAGGTCATCACATACACACACACACACATCACGACTTCCGAACTGGTAGCCAGCCATAGAGGGAGGGAAGTGAGGGTAATTCCCAAATACTGCAGCTGTTATGATACCAGTCACCGTCACCGTCACCGTCACCGTCACCGTCACCGTCACCGTCACCGTCACCGTCACCGTGCAGCGTTACCAAAGGGAGGACATTTCGTCTGTTATATGGTAACTGAGAATTTATTTCATGTGGAAATGGAGACTGAATACTGCTATGATGTGGAAATATATCCGCAGAGGATGACAAAGAGTAAAATATGAAGGTATAAGTAAATTACAAATTTAAAACAGTTTGTTACGACAATAAAATGTGTAAAGAATTTACATGATAGTACTGAATAATCTGTGATATAAATTTTATATATTTTGTTTGTATGATTCTTATCATTAATCAAATTAATAACAATAAACCAGGTGAGTAGTGTAAAATATCATATTGTCTATATGTCCATATAATATATTATGCAATACATGTTCCATAGATGATAAAAGCGTGTAAATATTAGTCTGGTGTTGCTCTTGGCCTTGCTCAGACCACAAGGCATGCATCTCATTCTGGAAACTGGTAACACAATCTTGGTGAAATTCTCCTTTTTGGGGGCACATATTATTATAAGTAGGAACATGTGTATCGCTCCCCTCACTTTATTAGTTCTATGAAACAGTTGCCCTTCACTGACCCGCACTGGACGTGAAATAGCTTAGTCACTCTTGAAACTGCACCAATTATTTATCATTAAAGAAAGCTAAGCATTCAATGATAAACTATTTTAAATACAAGGAAAATGGTCAATCCATTTCCCATTTCTGAGAGAGTACCCATGTGTTATTATTATTATTATTATTATTATTATTATTATTATTATTATTATATGTGCGCAAATGCCGAAGCAAAAATCTGCTAAATGAAACACCTACTTTGGCTGATTTTATGAGTGAGCTTCCTCGTATATATTGTAGTGTTTTGGGGGTTGTTTAGCACTATAGACCCACCACTGTATCCTGGCCTCTGAGGGTGGGGTCGCTCTGGAATTTCCGGTCATCTAGCCCTTTAAAGCGCTGCCAAATTTTCACCCTGTTTCTGCCCACTCCACACACACGTGCGCGCCGTTCTCTCTTCTCTCTCTCTCTCTGAGTAGTATTGTATAAAGTAGGCTATGTTTGCCTTACATCTACTTTCAGTACCTCAGTGTAAAAAACATTGGCGAAGGATATGGATAGTGAGGCATATTATAATTTAGACAGGAAGATAAAGGGAATCAGTGATGAGGTGACAGAGAGGAGGAAGGAGTGGAAGAGAGGCGGGGTGGTGAGTACGGATGGACCGGGGTACAGGAGGAAGAGGAGGGAGGAGAGGCGAGGCGAGGCGAGGCGAGGCGGTATAAAAAGAATAGTGACGTCACCATAAATTTCGTGATTTTAGACCAATAGCGAAAGAACTATTAGAAAATCAGTGAAGATTATAATTATTTTGTATAAATAAATTTCCTTGTATAAGCATACTACAGAAGCAGATGAAGAAGCGAGCTGTGTGCGTGTGTTATAATCCAATATATCCAATATAATTCAATAGGTAGACAAAAGCTGGTGTAAGAGAACGGGACTGATGTGTAGAAAAGAGAGCAGGTGGGACTAAACAGAGAGGTATGTGTGTGTCTGTATGTGTTGTGTGTGTGGGTGGGTACGGGGTGGGTGACTGGGTGTGGTGTGTGTGTGTGGGGGGGGGGGGTATGTGTCTGTGGGTGTGTGAGTGAGTGTGTGTATGGTGTGTGTGCGTATGGTGTATGTGTGTATCTGTGTGTGTGAGTGAGTGTGTGTATGGTGAGTGTGCGTATGGTGTATCTGTGTGTGTGAGTGTGTGTGTGTGTGGTAAGTGTATGTGCATGTGTGTATGTGTGTGTGTGTGTGTTATAGAGTGAGAGCCAAACATAAGCTATCCCCGTCACGCACCGTCGCTTATCTCACACTCATATCTGACATCAAAAAGTAGGAGCATTCTTTCTCAGGCAGCGTTTTAGCCCTCCCCAAATAGGCTAGGATATTACGAAGAATGTGTGTGTGTGTGTTAATGGAGTTAAGACAAAATTAGAAAAAAACACAGTGCAGGATCTACTGTATAAATATGATATTATTGGTTTGAATGAAGTCAAAACGTCATTACAAGTCTCATTTCCTGGTTTTGTTTCCCATAGAAGTGCAGTGAGAGGATCCCATAATCGTGGCGGAACAGTGGTATTAATTAAAAACTATTTAGTTAGTACAGTTTCGAGTGTTATTATGTTTTTGCTATATTCCACCTTCAGACTCAGAGTATTATTCACATGGTTCATTTTCTTCAATTCAGGAAAAGATAAAATCCACAGAATTAATCGGCTATCAGTACTGTATTATTGGTGATCTGAATTCTAGATTAGAAACTTTCGCTCAAGAACTACCGAACCTTGTGAAATTACCAAACAATGTAACCTATTCATACCCAAGTGTGCCTGATATTGTACGTAATCCAAATGATAACGCTTATATATTATCAACGATTATCCAGGAAGCAGAGTTGTTGCAAGTGAATATTGTAAAGGTAAATGATAAACACTTTACCAGCGACAAAACATATCGTAAGGGTGAAGATTGGGTGTCAGAACTTGATGTGTGTGTGGTGAGCCTTTCGGTGTTTGACAGGGTGAGCGAATTCTCTGTGCTTCGTAACCTTATTTTTCCCTCAGATCATGCACCTATTTCTGTATCACTGGTATTGCCTTCCATTGATATGGAAACTGTTCGTTCACGAGCCCAGTAGGTATACCCTTTAGTAGCGGGAGAGATGATTATTCACAATATTTTAAGTATCGCTTACTGGATCTCTACTTTACTTATATTACTTATATTAAAAGTGTCAAGAAATGCATTTCATAAGGTATACAGTTGATATAATGTTAATATAACCACGTAAAATGAGTTTGGAGTTGATGTGTGGCGTGCAGTGTCCCTTAGATTGAAGGAGACACCAAGATGTTTGTAGCAAGAGACGAGTGTGAGAAGCGTGTTTGTAAACTCAATGTTTAATGTTTATTGGTGGAGTACGTGACGTCATTAGTATTTGACGTCATGGATGTTCTTTGATGTTATTGGTTGGAAAACATTGAGTTGCCTATTGATATTGTTACTATTTTATTTAAATAATACTATTAGGATTTCTAGATAATATACAATAGTACACACTTTCAACCCTGCCCTGCATATATTGTTTCAATCCGTAATTGGTTTACTGAACCAACTTTGATATCACCATATCACAATTTGTCACAAAATGAACTTTGTCAACCCAAAAAACAAGCAAGTCCATAATATACCTAAAACACAGAAAACTGCTGAACGGTGCACATCCCAATAGATACGGGATAGTTAACTGCAGGAGTATTTATATCGAAAACATTACAAGGATTACTTAATTCAGCAATTCTTCAAGGATATCAGCAAAATATACAAATATCCAGTGATGTTCCCTATGGGCTGCATATCAAGGGTGTCTCAGACTAAAGTTAATTTTGTACTGACTTTGTTAAAGCTATAATGGATTTCACTAAACTTTTATGAAACATTTATGAAACATAGAACAGTTAGACCAGTTTAGTGAAATCCATTATAGCTTTAACAAAGTCAGTACAAAATTAACTTTAGTCTGAGACACCCTTGATATGCAGCCCATAGGGAACATGCTAGCAATATACCAACTGAAATAAACATGTAACTCTTGGTTATACAAGTCTAACACTATGTACAATTACCTGAAATGAAGTGCTTGGAGCAGACTCGCCAGTATTCAGGGTTTGATGTCTCTACTCGGGATATTCTGGACAACCACAGACTCCTTCGTCTAGTTAGCAACTTTTCATGAGCTTCTCCTTGGGTTTTTACCACCTTTGGGATCCGAAACATTGACACACCAGGAGTCTTGTTTGAGTTACTGCATTCTACTATACAGCAGTAATTTCGCATCTTGAATTTTGTCCGAGAAGGAGGTAACTAAAAAACATACACATGTGACAGCTCCCTGCTGGATATACAAACTGCCCTCTCCTTGTCAGGGTTACCAATATGAGAAGTTTCGGGAGGCGCTAGACTTGCTAATCAAAAAGGGTATTTTTAATAAAAGGCCGACGTATACTACCGACTTTTATAAATGAATATTTGCTTTTTGTTACACCAAGATTCTGAAATAATAAAAAAAACACCTATAAAAGGAGCAAAACACATTGTAAATATAATCTAGAAAAGACGCTAAGGATACGAAACTCTCGTTAGATCCCTTTAAAAGGCATTAAATGGAGCTCCAAAAACATTAAGTTGGCAACTCTTATCCATGTAAACAAAGCTCCTGCCTTACCATGATGGCTGCCGTGAATGTCGTGACGTCACGCGAAAACACCCTATTATTATTATTGTGAATAGTAATACTAATAATTATTATTATAATACGTTATTATTATTATTATTATTATACATAAATATCAGCCAAAGAAGTGAACTCTCGAGCATAATGTCTGATCCAATTTTTTTTTAGTAATTGCCACCATGACGTATCTGGCATCTGCTGCATGCGCCACAGACCCTGAGATGCCAATTGATCAATTTTGGAGCTAGATTCGGCACTTTATAGAACAATATAGCTCTTACAATTTGGCTTTAGTCTCATTTGACAGCTGCTTTTCTGTGTTTTTGTTGCGCATTTCTTGGTGGGTTTAATTATATCAGAGTCGTAGCATAATAAAGAGTAATAAATTAATAACAATCAGCGCCTTAAGAAAATTCCAGTTGGCAACTCTGCACAGACCGCAGTACTCGGTGCAGTTGGTGATTTGGTGCAAATTGCCAGGAGATTGAATAATCCCACAAAGATAAAGGACTTCGATGTTCCATGATGTTGGGTATAATCAAAGGGAGAGACAACACAAAACAGACCTTAGTTACCATAATTTATTTTTAGTGTTATCTACAATCAAAATCGTCCCACCATTATTTCACGTAGTAAATGAGGGACAGTAACGAGCACTAATAACTATTTAGGTTTGCTTGGAATACCTAGAGACCATAAATAAATACACAATAAGATCTCCATTGGAATTACAGTACTTCGTTGGTGAATTGGACTGTTCAAAGCTTCAACTAAAGCTGTATACTTTAGTGCTCGTAACTGTATAATGGAAAAAATGACAGGTGTCGTAAAGGAGTGCAATGTTTTTATATTAGTTATTTTTTCACGACGAGGATAAGCGCGAGTCATTAGTTAATCGGAATATGACGTCATGACACAAGGGAAGCTCGTGAGTCGTGAGAGGCTCATATTTCACATAGACATTATTTTCGCTTTAACTTAATTTTTAGTTCATTTTTTTTGGACTGACACATTTTTTTACTATAATGTTAATCCTCTACCATTATTCTGTTTGTAACCAAAGAACCAAATAAGTATTTAATGAAATTAATGAGGTATGAAGAAATAAATGATCACTTCTGCCGTGAAAAAATGCAATGTCTTATAACAATAAAATCAAGCTATGACGTCATACCTTTCGGAGTGTGATTGGTTAATAGGAAGTGACGTCATGACGAGAGAAAGGCGCCTGATTGGCTGATAATTTAGATGGTGCCGAAATTAACAACAGTTTCGGAATATGCAACCTGGACATACTACCGGGACCTAAACTGGACAGACTACCGGGACCTAACCTGGACAGACTATCTATGGTAATTATGGTAATTGGGTCAGGACAGTACTGGCCGTTACACAAATGACTAGAATTATCAACCTAAGAAAATAAAAGGCCAGAAATTGAAATGCAATATTTATGATAAAAAGGCATTATAACCAGAATTATTAATAATTGTGGGGTTTTCTTGACTTAAAAAACGTAACTAATAAATGGATATCAGAATGTTGCATCACAGTACGAAATTGTTTATATGTAATAAATGCAGCATGCAAACAGAACTATATTTTCTAAAACACCCGAGGTGAACCACGTCACAGATTCAAAATGGCCGACGAAACAGCAGTTACAACACAAACAAAAGAGTCACACAGAGTCACACAGAATCACAGACCACAACAGACCCCACGGTCCACACGGGGTGATCTGACTAGAAGGTCACTGGTAGAGAATGAATTTCTCCCCAGTGACAGTCGCAGGCAAGGACAGCAAAGTAGAAGGCTCTCTCCCCACCCTCCAATCCCTCCGGCCTGAGCCGCACTGGAAACAAAGTCAGGAGTCAGAACCTCGTGGAGTTGGTAGAGAAAACTCCACAAGGAATCTTACAGGAAAGATAGAAAGTAGTTGAAATTTAGCTGCAATGGGCAAAAAATTATTCACTAGTAAACATCGAAAGTCGGGGACTAGATGCAAGGTGCTTATCAAGGCGACGCTTGAAGCTGTCTACTGTGTTACATTCTATTACGTTACGGGGAAGCCCATTCCATAAGTTGACGACTCGGTTAAAAAAGAAATTCTTGGATTCGTGTGAATTAAAAGATTTACCTATGATTTTACAGCCATTACCTCTCGTGTAGTTTGATTGATCGATATTGAAATATTTGTTGCAGTCCATATTGTCTATGCCTTTGATTATTTTGAATACCTGGATTAAGTCGCCTCTCAATCTACGTTGTGCTAGTGGGAATAGATTCAGTTCATTTAGCCGCTCTTCATACGTTTTGTTTCGTAGACTTGGTATCATTTTAGTAACTCTACGTTGGACTCGTTCCAATTTTACTATATCTTTCTGGTAGTACGGGCACCAGGCTTGGACACAATATTCCATAAGGGGACGGACCAAGGAATTATACAAAGTGAGGATTGTGTCTTTGGACTTATACTCGAATGCTCTGCCAATAAAGCCGATAGTTTTGTTTGCTTTCTTAATTACTTCCGTACATTGCTGACTGGGTTTTAGGTTACTTGATATTGTGACCCCTAAGTCTGTCTCTTGATCCACGCTTTTAATTTGATTACCATCCAACGAGTAGTTTGCAGTTACGTTACGATGTCCGATATGGAGTACTTTACATTTATCTGCATTGAAGGACATTTGCCAAGTTTTCGCCCAATTCGACAATTTATCGAGGTTATCTTGCATTTCTTTAGTTTGTGCGTTAGTGAGTACTGTATTAGCAATTTTAGTGTCATCGGCAAACTTCGATATTATGCATGAGAGACCTTCATCTATATCGTTTATGTAAACTAGGAATAGGATTGGCCCTAAAACTGACCCTTGTGGCACCCCGCTCGTAACGCCAGTCCAATTAGATGATTTTCCATTTATTACCACACGTTGTTTACGGTTTCTTAGCCAGTTTTCTATCCATCTTACGGTGTCGCCTTGGATTCTGTGAGATTTTAATTTACTTATTAAACGTTTATGGGGAACTTTGTCAAAGGCTTTTTGGAAATCTAGATAAATTATGTCTACTGCTTTACTCTTATCATATTCGTTAAAAATGTCGTTTAAAAAGTCTAATAGATTCGTTAGGCAAGAGCGTTTATTGCGGAAACCGTGTTGAGTGTCTCTGAGTAAGTTGTTTTCCTCTAAATGATTTGTAAGTTTATCTCGTATGATTGTCTCTAACATTTTGCATACTACTGAGGTTAGGCTGATAGGGCGATAGTTACTAGGTAAGGATTTGCTGCCTTTTTTAAATATTGGTGTTACGTTAGCGAGCTTCCATTCGTCAGGTATTGTTCCAGTGTGTAATGAATAATTAAATAGCAGAGTCAGAGGTTTTACTATTTCGCTTTTTGCTTCCTTTATTACGCGAGGGGAGATCGTGTCAGGCCCAGGTGACTTATTTACATTTAATTTATCAATACATTTGATTACGTCATTTTCTGTTATGCTGATATTATTTAATACTTCGGTGTTTTCGTTTTGGACTGTTGTTTCAGCTGGTATATCGTTCGGGTTTTCTGTAGTAAAGACTGATGCAAAGAAAGTATTTAGGATACTACTCATTCGCTCTTCATCTGTCGTAAAGTCCCCATTTTCATCAAGAATTGGACCGATAGTTGACGTAAGTACTTTCTTTTGTCGAATATAACTGTAGAACTCTTTCGGGTTTGTCTTACTCTGATTTGCAACGTGTTTTTCAATTGTCTTTTTACTCTGTTTGATTAACTTTTTGGCTTTTCTACGTAAGTCTGTAAACTTGGCAAGGTCGTCATTATTGGCTGTGATTTTTACTCTATTATGGGCATTCTTTTTGGCTCGTAAACAGTCGGCTATATCTTTACTCCACCACTTGGGCTTTAAGTTTTGTGCTGAACGTCGATTTTTTAACGGTATGCTATCCCTGACCGCTTTTGTGTACGCATTAGTGAAAAAGTTCCATTGTGAATTAATATCAATAGTGTCTCGCAGACATTTCCAATCGGTATCTTTTAGTATCGCCCTGAGAAGGTGAAAGTTAGCTTTTCTAAAGTCAGGGATTTTTTCGTAGCTGTGGTTTATTTCACTTTTATTGAACTTTATACTGAAAGTGATTATGCGGTGGTCGCTATTGGTAAACTCATCACCCACATTGATATTCTCTATCAAGTCTTCTTTTGTTGCAAATACTAAATCAAGAACGTTATTTCCACGGGTTGGGCTATTAACGAATTGGATAAGGGAACTCTCTTGTAGGTTAGAATAAAGGTCGTGTCCATAGTGAGCTGATAATGGTTCTCCCCACTTTGTTACTGGTAAATTAAAATCGCCGAGAATTACAGCCTCTTGTGTGTTACTCATCTCGCTAATTTGCTCATAGATATCACGGTCGGTTTGTACTGGTTGAGCTGGGGGTCTGTATAATAAAGCAAACAAAAGTTTCATCCCACATTTATTTCTAACTAGTATATATAATGTATCTACGTTATCGATATGCGTCTTTGATAATAGAATTGGTTTAAGATCGTCTTTAATATATAGTAGTACTCCACCACCCCTTTTATTTGTACGGCCTTTTTCAAATATTGTGTAACCGGGAATTTTATACTCTGCTAGGAAGTCTCTGCTTTCGGTATTTAGCCACGATTCTGTTATGCCGATTATATCATAATTTTCTGTGAGTGTTATTTCCTCTAGATCTGCGAATTTATTATGGATGCTGCGAGCGTTGACATAAAAAACCTTTAGGCTATTTCGGTTAGGTGATTGCACGTTTGCCCTTGTTTTTCTGTTTGTTAGTTTTACGTTACCTGACTTTGTTGTGCCTGGGCTGTCCCGTTTTTTGTACGATGGTTGATGACCGCGTCGTTTAGCAAACGTCCAAAACGGGCTGCTCCTACCTGGTTCAGATGGACACCATCAGCTGAGAATAACGAGTCGTCGAAATAAAACTTGTCCCAGGTGTTGATGAAAGCGATGTTCTCCTCGTTGCAGATGCTGGCAAGTCGTCGATTGATGCTGGTAGCGGTGTTGTAGAAGCGGATGTCGGCTTTTCTGCGGGGGATGATTCCAGAAAGTATGATGTTATTCGTTTTTTCCTTGAATTTCGCAATCATCTGTCGGTACTTGTTGAGGAGCTCTTCTGATCTGGTGTTCATCACGTCATTGGTTCCGGCGTGGATGACGTACGTGGTGTTGTTTGGGGCCTGGCTTGTCACTTCTTCCACTGTGTCAGTCACGTCGTCTAGGCCGCCACCCGGGATGCAAAAACGCTTCCTTGACTTGGGTGCTCGTCCACAAAACTCGGTGAGTTGACCCCTGACCATGGAGTCACCAACCAGCCTGACCTCGGTGTCGTCTTCGTCGTCGTCTTGTGCCAGGATCTTAAATCGGTTTTGACATGTAGTGATGGGTATGATGTTCTTCCTGGGTCGTGTGTTGTTCCTGACGATGCGGAACTCCTCCCGTGGAGAAGTGGAAGTCGTTGTTGTTGTCGATGAAGGTAACGGTATGGTTGGTAGTGTCGGTGAAGGTGAGGGTGTAGAGGCAGTAAGTACAGGGGCTGTGTCAACTGGTACGGTCGGTGTTGGTGTCACTCCTACGTTGAGTGTAGTGAATTCTTGCAGCGTTTCCAACTTCTTGCTCAATGCCTCAATCTTGTGGTGTGCTGCCTTCAGGTCGGTTGACATCTCCTCACGTAGCTGGCAGAATCTACAGAAATGGACGTCTCTGTTCGCGAAAATTGTGGGGCCGAAAGTTCCTGAGCAAGACGTACAGGTGTGTTGGGGTGCCATGATTAATTAATTTATTATTTAATTTGTTAATTAATTTATTATTTAATTTGTTGATTTATTTATTATTTGATTTATTAGTTTATTTATTATTTAATTTATTAGTTTATTTATTATTTAATTTATTAATTTATTTAATATTTAATTAATTAATTTATTATTTAATTTATTTATTTATTTATTTTTTAATTTATTAACTTGTTTATCACTTTATTTGTTATATATTTGTTTATTATTTAATTTATTAACTTGTTTATAACTTTATTTGTTATTAGTTTATTTATTATTTAATTTATTAACTTATTTATCAATTTATTTATTATTTAATTTATTAACTTGTTTATCACTTTATTTGTTATTAGTTTATTTATTATTTAATTTATTAACTTATTTATCAATTTATTTAATTACTTTCAACTTGAGGATGTTAGGGGGAGATGTACACACTAGATTAGGAAGAGGAGGAATGAATAAGGGAATAGATGGAAGAAGGGAGGAATGAGATAAAAGAACACAGCGAAAGCAAGTTAAATGTCAGAATATGAAACTGGATATATTAAACACAAATATATAACTCGAAATTTGTACAATTATGTAGACAATAAATAAGCGCAAATATGTAGGCAGAGAATAACACAATACGTCGACCTAAAAACA
>JAWZYT010004349.1:82500-88743 GCA_034508575.1 Petrolisthes manimaculis
ATCATCATTGTTATCACCATCACCACTACCACCATCATCACTATCACCATCACCATCACCATCAGTGTCGTGTATAATTATCATCACTATCTATTACCTCTCATTATCACCACTGTCATCATTATTACTATTTTCTTTGCTATAATTATCATTATCATCATCATCATCATCTATTGTCTTGTGTTCGTCGTCATCATCATCATCATCATCATCATCATCATCATCACTCACTTTCCACACTGGTGAAATGAGAAAGTGTAAAGGGAGGGTCGAGGTTCCTGTGGACGGGGATAGTGAGGGATAGGAAGGAGTGGGTGTGTTTTTATAGGCCCGGTGAATAGAGGATAGGAAAGGGGGGGGGGGCGGGAAGGGGGGGATAAGGTGGAGGAGGAAGGGGGATAGCCTATATATAAGGATGGAAATATGATGGGTAGAAGATGGTGGTAGAAAAGGATAGAGGGATGGGGATATGTAGGAAGGAGAGAAGATGGAAGTAAGTGGGTAGATAGGTAGGTATATAGAGAAGGAGATAGGATGGAGGTAGGTTGGTAGATAGATACGTAGATAGGTATAGGCAGAAAAGGATAGAGGGATTGGGATAGGTAGGGAAAAGAGAAGATGGAGGTAGGTTGGTAGATAGGTAGGTAGAGAAGGAGAGAAGATGAAGGGAAGTAGTTGGCAGATAGGGAAACACAGATAAAGGGATGTATGTGGATAGGTAGAATAGTAGGGATTGATTGAGATAGATAGCTAGGTATGTAGATGAACGGATAGGTATGCAGGGTAGGCAGTGAGGGATAAATAATGGTAGGCAGGGAGAGAGGAATGGAGATAGATGGATAGGCAGGGAGGAATGAAGGTAGGTTGGGAGGGATGGAAGAATGAAGATGGATTGGTAGATAGGAATAATGGCAAGTAGATAGGTAGGTAGGTAGGTATGCAAGTAGGTAAGTAGGGGTGGGTATATAGTTTTATAAATAGATAAGCTGGTGGGTAGGTAGGTTGGCTGGTTGGATAGGTAATAGGTAAGTGAGTGTATAGGTAGGTTGGTAGGAAGGGAGGGAGGTAGGTGGATGAGTGGATACATAGGTTTACAGTTGGGTAGGTAGGTAGGTAGATTGGTAGGTAGATAGGTAGGTACAGTAGCTGCAGGGTGGCTGGGTACGTAGGTAGGTAGGTAGGTAAGATGGTATAAGGAACAGATTGAGTAGAGTGTGTTTGACAGATAAAGAGAGAACATGGTATACGTGCGTTGGCTGACAAATGGGTTGTGTGAGGTGGGTGGGTTGGTGGGTAGCTAAGTGGGTGGTTTGGTAGGAAGGGAGGGAGGGAGGGAGGGTAATTGAAAGGGAGGGAGGGAGGAGAATGGAAGATAAATGTATGGGTAGACAGATGAGAGGTAGGTAGTTCGTTAAGTATGTAAAAATTCAGGTAGGTAAGCTGGTAGGAAGGTAAGTAGCATGGCAGAAAGGTAAGAAAGCATATGAGTAGGTAGGTAGGTATATTAGGAGGTAAAAAGGCAGGTAAGTAAGAAAGTAGATTAGTAAGTAGGTAGGTAAGAAGGTAAACAAACAGATTAGCAGGCAGATACACGTAAGAAAAGAAACCCGGTAGGTAGGTAGGTAAGAAAGGTAGATAGATGGGTTGGCAGACAGGTGAGTGGGCAGGTAGGCAGACTATAGGGTCAGTAGGTGGGTGTAGAGTATAATGGAGAAGCAGCACCTTCACTAATTTCAGCCCCTTATTTGTTCACTCTATGGATCACACGGAGCTGCAGGGGGTCATAGTGTGTGTGTGTGTGTGTGTGTGTGTGTGTGTGTGGAGGGAAGATGGTGAAGGTGTTTGTAGAAGAGGGGAGGAAGGTAAGGTAAGGTAAGGAGAGAGGAGAAGATGGGAAAGGGAAGGTAGAATTGTTATGGGGTGTTGAGGGTCGAGTTCAGGTACGGTAAAAGAAACGATGGTAAAGGTGTTTGTTGGAAGAGGAAATGAAGGAGACAAATCAGATATGAAATGGTGGGAGGGAAGAGGATACAATCAGCCATGGACAGGTATGGTAAGGTGGTGTGATATGGGAAAGGTGTTTGGGAGAGGAAAGGAGGGAGACAAATCAGATAATGAAGTGGGGACAATCAGGTTATGGAGAGGGTATGCATATGAGGTGACACCAAAAGATACCGTCCGTACCTCGAACAAAAAGTATAAACAAAGATATTAACTAACCAACCTTCACCATACATCTTAGTCTTATCCTCATTTTTATCATCTTGTGCTAAGCCGTCCTAATGGTAACCTTCCTTTCTCTCTTCTTTTCACTGCACCATACATCGGTCTTTTATCACAATATTTTATCACCATTACTGACCTCAATTTAACCCTCTTCCCTCACACTGTATCCTTCCCCTATAGATTACTCCATTCTACCTTCACACTTCACCTATATTTATTTATCTGTATACCTGACCACAGTCTTTCACTTGTTGATAAATCTGGAGCAACTAATTCCTCCAAACTATTTCACAAAACATGCAGGCCACCATTATTTTTGTTTATCTGGTCCTGTTTCCTGACATATTTTTGGGGGAATCAATGCATATCAATATACCAAGACTGCATTAGCCCCTTAAATCACCCATTCTACCCAGTTTTAGCCTTCCTCCACTCCCAAAACATCATAACATATACATTTGAACGATATTGCCTTCAAAACTGACGAACACTATATTTCTTGTTAATATTAACTTTCTTCCCCTTCACTCACTATAATGATTTGTTTTCTTGTTATTAATCTGTTTTCTTTCCCCCTCTCGCTATACACCTTACATCTTTATCACAGGTTATCTCGTTACTACGCCATTATGAAAAGTTACCCATTTTACTTTTCTCTCCTCATTATATCATCTCCCTTCTTCCTTGCCTCCCTTCCTTCATTTTACTCTTCTTTCCTTACGCTTCACTTCCCTTCTCTCCCCCCTCCCCTCCCCTCCCCTCCCCTCCCCTCCCCTCCCCTCCCCTCCCCTCCCCTCCCCTCACTCTTCTCCGCTCCCCTCTCTTCCCCTCTTCTCCGCTCCCCTCTCTTCCCCTCTTCTCTTCTCTCCTTTCTCCACTCTTCTCCTCTATTCTCTTCTTCCTTCTCATCTTTTCTTCCTTTTCTTTTTTTCCCTGGTGATTGTCCTGATCTCTTTGCGTCCCAAGTTGTAATTAGTTTGGTGACGTGATTGAAGGTAATTAGGCACCAGATGACCCAGACTACCAGGAGGAAGGAAAGGAAAGAGTTGGACATTATCATCACCATCGTCATCAACATCATAAACAGCATTATCACCAACAACATCATCATCACCATCATTAACATAATTATCACCATCATCAATATCATCACCACCTTCAACGTCAACACCATCATCAACAGCACCTTCAACACCATCATCATCACCATCATCACTTTTGAGTCATAATTTTCATCATATTTCAACATCCTCACCATCATCACCTTTCTCAGTGGTGTTCATTATCACCACAACCACCACCAGGACCACCAACACCACCACTGAAAATAGTTTGTGTGTAGCGGGTCTGGTAAACTGGGAAGGTCTGGGTTAAACACGTTCGAGGCCTGTTTACCCATGCATGGAAGGGGAGGGGAAGAGGAGGGGTGGGGAGGGAGTACAGTAGAGGGGAAAGAAGAGGGGAGGAGTAGAGTAGAGGGGGAAGAGGAGGGAAGGGAGTAGAAGGGGAGCAGAGGAGAGGAAGGTGATGAGGGTGGTGTATGAGAGGTAAAGAATCCCTTCTTAAATAGGGTTGGGAAGGGATAGTAGGGATGTGGGGAGGGGACGGGACGGGAGATAGTAGAGGTATGGTGGATAGTGGAGGGAAGAGAGGTGAGAGATGAGGTTATGGTGAGGGACGGGGTAGCTGAAGGGATAAAGAAGAAGACGGGAGAGGAATGAGGTGTGGTAAGAATATTAAGGGAGAGTAAAGATGGGTATAGAAAAAGGAAGAGAAGGCGGAGAAGGAAGTGGCAGAGACAGAAGAGAAAAAACCCTTTATTCATGTCTTAACAGATCCATCCTTTTATCTTCTTATACTCTCCCACTTTCATCTTTCTCTCTCTATTTCCTCCTTCGCTTCTCCATCGTTATTCCTTCTTCCCGTGAACTCCTTCTCTCCTCTTCTTCTCATATCCATTTTTTATTTTACATCCTTCCTTCTTTTTGTCATTATCTTCTCTATCTCATCAGTCAATCATTATATTTTCCTTCTCCCACCTTTCTTAACATTCCTTCTGATTCTCTGCATCTCTTCCCTCTCCTCTATCTCATTAGTCGATCATTATCTTTACCTTCTCCCACCTTTCTTAACATTCCTTCTGATTTTCTGCATCTCTTCCCTCTTCATTGCCTCATCAGTCAATCAATATATTTTCTTTCATCTTTCTTACATTCCTTCTGAGTCTCTCCTCCTCCTTCTTCTCTGTCAATACTTCATCCTCTTTTTTTCCTCTTTTTTCCCACAAACCACTTCCCACCAATAGCATCTAATGAGTTTTCTTAAGGACGTTATCTGCCAGCAATTAAATAGAGGAACTCCTTGATAAGAAGAGACATTAGTGTATTATTAGGGAGCTTTTTATCTCCTTCCTGCACCACCTGAGATTTTATTTGTGTGTGTGATTATCTTTATGTACCTGTCTATAGATTTTTTTCTGATATAGAATGTTTTTTTTTTTTTATATATAATTAGTCGTGTATCTTTTCATTTGTACTCAAGATTATCATTAGTTTGATATCTTAGGTAATATAACCTTAAATGGATTCCTATATACCTGATCTATTGTCTTCTTTTTTCCCCTTTTTTTTGTCGCTGATAATTATCCTTGTTTTTTCTTTTTTTCACTAGAGATTTTCATTAGTGTAATCTTTAATGCAACTTTAAATGGATTTGTTCCCACCGGTTGGGTTCATCGTCATCTCTCTCTTTCATTATTCTCAACAGTTTACCATAGGGGCAACAAAACTTTCGTCATTATCAAAAGTTCACATAACATCATCAGACAGAACTTTAAATTATTCTCAAAAGTTCACTATTATAAACGGTAGACCCCCTACTTTGTACTAACAACACCTACACCACAACCACCACCACCATCATCATCAACAACAACAACAACAACAACCACCAACAACAACAACAACTAAAACACCACTACCACGAACAACACTACAACCAACCAACAACAACAAGAACAAACAACAAAAATAACAGCGATAAGGAGAATAGAAAGAAGAAGAGTGTATGCATTCCCTTACCAGTAAAAAAATAAGGAGTTTCCATATACAGCGAGGACACAGAGGGAGCCCCAAACAACCCCCGACCCCCAACCCCCTCTTTCTTCATTATGTATGCCACCCCCTGCAAACCACTCCTGTACTCTATGTAACCCGGAATTAATGTATGTATGTGTGTATATGGAAGTGAATGTGGATGAAGCAAGAGGTGGTGGCTTGTTTACCTGTCTTTGTGTATGTGTGTCTCTCTGTGTGTGTGTCGCTATGTCTGCACATTAATTATACGACCTGGTATGTGTTTGTGTGTGTGTGTAGAAATATATATATATGTACAGTCGGCAGCATAAGCTTGCTTCATTTCCACCTGCGTACATATTAGCTATAGTGAAGTTGTAATACAATTTTAATGCAGAGATGACATATATAGTTCTCATATGGTAAATTAAGTATGTTGGTAGAAAAGAAACTGGTTCAGAATGCAACTACCTGGTTATATTAGCAATATTAAATACATGAGATAGACGCGAATTTATGTTGCCGGCTGTACACACCCACCCAACTCACCTACTGTAGTCTTACCACGCCTTCCATATGACGCTGACCTCAAATATTACTACACTGTGTCGTTACGAATACAGTATATACACAAGTGCCATTATGTGTCTTTGTATCTCCTTGTATATAGTCACATGGATCTTTATTTAGGTAAGGGGGAAATATAAGTCTGGTGGTGGAGAAACTGTTTTTGTTAATATATATCCTTGGCTGTCTGTGTCTGTGTGTCATTCTGTTATGTTTTATTCTTAGTACTAATTCACCTTTTTTCTGTTCTTATTTCAGGTGAGTGTGAAGGTGAGAAAGGTGAGTTATTTGAAGGAGTGAGAGTGAAGGAAGGACATTGAGGAAGGAGGGAGAGAGGTAGGGAAAAAGAGAGGAAGAAGAGGGAGGAGACAAATGA
>JAWZYT010004350.1:2500-39307 GCA_034508575.1 Petrolisthes manimaculis
TATATATATTTTTAATTAATTTTTTTTTGTAATAATTAACTTTTTTTTTTTTTTTTTTTTTTTTTTCGTCGCCGCCGCCGCCGCCCCGCCCCCGCCGCTTATGTGTGAGTTTATCTAATATCTGATTGGACTATCGTGTACAGGATAATTTTCCGAATAAGAATAGTGGGTTTTTTTTCAAATTTATTTCCTTACTGCAGTAATTACACAAGCAAATATAAAAAGTGGTATACATTTTTCATAACACTTTTCAACTTATACTTCTCATACTTATTTATATTTTGGTTGTAATGCAGTTTGGACAACTTATTCCAGTTCCAAATTTATCGTAGAGTCTTAAAATCCAAACAAAATACGTGTATCTGTTGTAATATTAGAGCAGGAAGCAATTTATTACAAATATGTAGTTCCGTGAGGAAAGATTTTGGCTGTAAGCGGGACAAAGGCCGCCAGCCAATCAGCGACGAGTATTTATTTCTGCTTAGGTTTACTGTCCCCGCCAGTGGACAGCGGTAAAGGAATGGATTATAGTCATCCTTTCAGTCAGTCACAGTATAAGCGAGTAACTAATTATTCTTCCAGTCAAGTCACAGTGTAAGCGAGTACCTAGTCATTCTTCGAGTCAGTCAGTCAGTCAGTCACGGTGAGGCAGGAAGCCAGTGAGTCTTGGAGCCAACATCCGGCCAGTGAGTGAGTCCTACAATCAGTGAGAGGCGGTGGACAATGAGCTGGTCATAACGGGAAGCGGAAAATTATAAGACAGGCAAGTCCCATCCTTCCTAAGTTACCTCCTAAACTCCCTCCTGCCCTCCTAAATTCCCTCCTAAACTCCCTCCTGCCCTCCTAAATTCCCTCCTTTCCTCCTGAATTCCCTCCTAAATTCCCTCCTTTCCTCCTGAATTCCCTCCTAAATTCCCTCCTTTCCTCCTGAATTCCCTCCTAAATTCCCTCCTTTCCTCCTGAATTCCCTCCTAAATTCCCTCCTTTCCTCCTGAATTCCCTCCTAAATTCCCTCCTTTCCTCCTGAATTCCCTCCTTCCCTTCAAAATTCCCTCCCCTTCAAAATTCCTTCCTTCCAAGTTTCCTCCTTCCCTCCTAAATTCACTCACTCCTTCCCTCCAAAATTCACTCCTTCCCTCCAAAATTCACTCCTTCCCTCCAAAATTCACTCCTTCCCTCCAAAATTCACTCCTTCCCTCCTAAATTCCCTCCGTTCCTCCTAAATCCTTCATTTACTCCTAAATTCTCTCCTTTCCTTCTAAACTCCCTCCGTTCCTCCTAAATTCCCTCATTTCCTCCTAAATTTCCTCCTCCAAAGTTCCATCCTTCCCTCATAAGATTCCTTCAGAGGACTCACTTGAGTATTGGACATCAGAACGTTTCCTATATACAGTGAAAATTATAACCCGAACACCTTACATACAATTGAGTGAACATTTAATAAATTATAAAGCTTCCAGGAACAAAAATCCTTGTAACACCTATTATTCTGATTAAATGACTCCACATGTAAATCATAACTAAACCTGCCATGGTAAATTTAAAACTATGGCTCACTTTTCAATGGGAAGTCGTCAGGTCGTAAACAAAACAGGTAAAAAAACTCCGATTGGCTTCCCATACTGCTGGTGTCACGTTGAGTTATACAATATCCTTTTGTCGTGCCCATTGTCCTCTATTGCCAGATTACTTATTCAGTGTCCCTCTCTCCCTCCCTACCAGCTGGGACGCCACGCCCAGACACACACACACACACACACACACACACACACACACACACACACACACACACACACACACACACACACACACACACACACACACACACACACACACACACACACACACACACACACACACACACACACACACACACACACACACACACACTCTATATCCCGACCTACTGCACTCCCTCCAGATATTCTCTCCATTCCCCCCTTTCGTTCTCTCCCTCCCCCCCTTTCGTTCTCTCCCTCCCCCCCTTTCGTTCTCTCCCTCCCCCCCTTTCGTTCTCTCCCTCCCCCCCTTTCGTTCTCTCCCTCCCCCCCTTTCGTTCTCTCCCTCCCCCCCTTTCGTTCTCTCCCTCCCCCCCTTTCGTTCTCTCCCTCCCTTTCCTTCTCTCCTTCCCTTTCCTTCTCTCCCTCTCCCCCCTTCGTTCTCTCCCCTCCCCCCTTCTTTTACAGTATAACACATACACACACAAACACACACACACACACACACACACACACACACACACACACACACACACACACACACATACACACACATACACAAACACTCTCCCACACACAGCGTTTGTTTATGTCCTCGACTCCTGAATAATCCGTAAGCTAGTAATCTGCTCCCATCCTCCTTTGTTACCTGCTCATTCTCTCCTAATTATTTGTGTGTGTGAAAGCAGCCGAGGATTAAGATTAGGAGCAGGACCTGGTGGCCTCTTGGGTTCTCATATTCCCCAAAAATGCCAAGAATGTATTGAGGGGAAACAGGACGGATTATAATATGTTAGGAAATGCATTTATTATACAAGCTTATAGCCTAATCTAATGACTCTGCTTACCTCTGTCCCCCTGCCATTCTCAAATCACCTCCATGCCTTTTTACTTTACTATAATTTCCATTACCTTATTATAGACTTAGCGAACATAGCGTATATCACTCAGCCTTGAAAGGACTAATAGATCTGTTGCTGTTTGAAAGTCCTTTGTAGTTGTATTTCTCTTCCTGCTAACCTCTATCCACTGCCAACCCCTGCCTGCCTGCCTCTCTCTTTCTAGCCTCTGTCTCACCCACTCCAACCCATGTCCCCTACCCCTACCATGCAGCCTATATGTACCCCCCTATGCCCGCACCCCACCCTTTGCCTGCTTGCCTGTACCCCCTTTCCCTCTGCTGCCTGCCTCCCCCCACCCCTTGCCTACCAGCCTGAACCCCCTTTCCCCCTGCCTACACCCCCTCTTCCTCCACCTTCCCCCCCTGCCTACAACCCCTCTTCCTCCACCTTCCCCCCCTGCCTACACCCCCTCTTCCTCCACCTTCCCCCTGCCTACACCCCCTTTCCCCCTGCCTATATACACCCCCTCCCCTTTACCCCCCTCCCACCAGAGTATTGACTTGGACACGGGTCGTCGATTGGACATCCTCACTTATTGATAACGTTTCGGGGGATGAGCGGGTGGCCAGGCACGTTAACACTCACAGCCTCGTTACTCAGGATTCTGGCATCTCAACGAATACCATGCACTCAATGACATGAAGGAACATCAGAATATTATGACATGAAGGAACATCAGAACATTATTATTGTATTCTAAAGCTCGTCACTCAGGATTCGATTGGGAGTCTGAACGAATGAATCCCTGTTATATTCCAACTGACTATATAACTGATTGACTTAAAGGAATACCATGCATACCTTTATTATAGTGGTTCATTCAGGCTCGTCACTCAGGATTCTGGAGTCTGAACGAATCGCTATTGTTATCCCACCACATCATTATTATTATTTATTATTTATCATTAGTATTTATTTACTTTCAGGCTCGGTACCTATAAATTAGACAGCTGAACACTTTTTTCCGATACTGAACTAATAAAAGCAAATTATAAGAATGAGAATGAAGAGTCCTATTGTTTTAAAAATTGTAATGATGATGATACTGATAATAATAATGATTGATAAAAGTTGTCCAAGTGAAAGCGCTGCCTGACAACACAAGACAAATCAATAAATAAATATTAGCCTCATCACTATTGTCCTCCACCTCCCCCTCTCCCCCAAACACACACACACACACACACACACACACACACACACCACCCCTCATCACCTCACTACTGTACTCCCCACCGCCCCAAACACACACACACACACACCACCACCCCAAACACACACACACACACACCTCCCCTCATCACCTCACTCCCCATCACTACTAACTTATCTGATCTCCACAGCTGCCCATCAGATATCACTTCCTCACAGACGCCTTCCTCCCCAAGTATGTCACAGTACGGGGATGTTGACTGTTAGTATACTGTTTATTTACTGTTTGTTTTGTTTATCCAGGAAATGGTGAATTATTAATATTGATTTAAAAGAATGTGATGTGTGTTTGTTAATTACGAGTCTGTTTTTAAGTTGGGGGCAGGTTAGGAAAGGTCAACATTCATAGCTTTTGTTTTCGTATTGTGTGTAGCCTCTGTCAGATATTGTTTGTTTCGCCGCAGCGTGAGGGACTTGTGTGTGTGTGTGTGTGTGTGTGTGTGTGTGTGTGTGTGTGTGTGTGTGTGTGTGTGTGTGTGTGTGTGTGTGTGGAGGGTAATGACAGGTTGGCCCAGCGTGTAGTGTTAATCAGGAGGTCTGTCGTCTCTTACCTCAAAACATGACAAACAAACAAACAAACAAACAAACAATTAAGAAGGTATTCATTCATTGGCTCCAGTCCCATTATAGGCTATCACTTTAAAAGAAAGTTTTTATGTATTCAACTTATATATTACTTTTTCGCAAAAAAAAAAAAAAAAAAAAAAAAAAAGTACTATGAATTGATTTCCAACACCATAATTTTGTATCTATGAATTATGGATTAATTAAGCATTTGAGCGTCTATTTCTGCACCATAAACCCAACCACCTCGCTCGCCCTGAATTACAACTTAAGAAGAGACACAGAACAATTCCAATGCCATTCATCATCACTTTAAAGGGAGACAAGTTTATGTGTAAATGTCCCGGGCGTCATTCTCCAGACACACTCCACGGACCCCATTAGACTTATAATGAAACTGGTCACGGAAGTCAGATTATCGTTAAAGGGACCCACCCTGTGTTGTAGTCAGAAAATTGGAGATAAACGAGTCCTTCAAATATTGTCACGAAACACCACCTATATGGAAGGAGCTATTTTTTTTTTTGGGGGGGGGGCATAGTCAGGAGGAATCAGAAGCCTCCAATTTTCATACACGATCACAGGGTCCTTAATTATAGGGGAGATTTTCTTTTTGGTTCATTGGAAAGGCTTCTGATTCCTCCTAACCATGCCAAGAAAACAGACAGACGACCTTAATGTTACTAATATGGGATCTGTTTCATGGCAGTGTTTGGAGGAATCATTATCCCTCGATTTAACCCACAACAGAGCCATAATTAAAAGATAAATGAAGATTGAATATGGAAACACTGGTTGAGGAGAAACAATTATCGATGGCATTTAAATACAGCTTCCTCTATTGAGTAATTATTGACGGCTACTCAAGTGTGTTCTCTGTATTCATTCTACATAATTAGTTTAACCTTCATACTTGTAGAATGGTACAACAAAAAATCATCTGAGTTGCCGTCCGTGGTTTCCAAATTAGACCATTGCATATAATTTTCAGTATTTAATTCAGCCTAAACTGTACCGTAGTGTGATTTATTGACTCCCAGTTATTTGTACATAAGTTTGGTGTAATGATTGGACTCCTAGATGTTAATACACTACTCTGGTGTTTATACATGTAGTACTCTGGTGTGACTATTTGACTCGTAGTTGTTTGTACAGAGGTTTGGTGTGACTATTTGACTCGTAGTTGTTTATACATGTAATACTCTGGTGGGATAATTTGACTCGTAGTTGTTTATACATGTAATACTCTGGTTGGATAACTTGACTCTTCGTTGTTTGTACCGGACTTTGGTGTGATAATTTGACTTGTGATCCATCCATCCCCTCCCTCCCTTCACCCAAGGATCAAGTACCCTGGGTCGTGATATAAGGGGCAGCCGAGCGTAGTACACACATGATGGGAAATTGATTACAGTGGGAGCCCCGGTCTTGTTTGTCATTGAGAGGGGCCTGGGAAAGTGTCAATTAGCCCTAGTGGGTTGGGTAGGAGCTTGGGGTGGTTGGTGGGTAAGTGGGGGTATAGGGGGTAGCCTTTTGGAGAGAGTATGGGAGTGATGGGTGGTAGGAGGGGTGAAAGGAAGGTAGGAAGGATGGTGTGTAGGAAGTGTAGTGGTGTGGAGTGTGGGATAGGAGTGGCGGTGGGATGGAGTGGTGAAAAGTATGTGATGAGAGTATGAGGGTTTTTTCAGGAACTAGGGAGGGGTGAGTAGAAAACAAGATGTAGACGAGGATAGAAAAGGAAGAAACGAGGAGTGTTGGTGGTGGTTAGAGTAAATGATGGTTGATGGGAAGGAGGAAGAGATGGTGGGGAAGAGGAGTGGAGGGTAGAAGACGTGATGGGGACGAGGGTAAGGAGGGAAGGAGGGTGGTGGGGATAAATTACGGGAGATGTCACCACTGAACAATCAATTAGAAACACTTATGGAGGGAAGAGGAGGGGAGGGACAGGATTGGGTGGTTAGGGTGTCTGTCCTCGTGGCCTCGCAAATACTTTAGGGTCCCTGTGATGTAATTATATATTTGGAGGTAAATGAGTCCTTCAAATATTACCACAAAACACCACCTATATGGATTGTGCGTGTTTCTAGGCATAGTCAGGAGGAAACAGAAGCTTCCAATTCTCACACACGATTATCAGTACGTGAATGGGACGTGAAGAATAGAGGGGTAGATGGGTGGGACGGAAAGGAAGTGTGAGTGGGTGAGAGGATAAGTGGGATGGAAAGGAAGTGTGGATGTGTGGATGAATGGGACGGGGGGACGGAAAGGAAAGTATGGGTGTGTGGTTGTGTGGGCGGGATGGAAAGGAAGTGTGTGACCTGTGTTGTGACAAGTGATGCAAAGCAGAGGGGGCCGGCCACCTGGAAGAGATCTCTATACCTATTGTACTGTACCTGGTGGTGGACTCACAACAAGTATACGACATTTAGGCCAAGGTGCTGTGAAAGTTCAAGTAGATGGATGTAGGTTAGATTGATTATAAAGAGATTCTCTGGAACTATTATTATTATTGTTATTATTATTATTGTTATTATTGTTATTGTTATTGTTATTGTTATTGTTATTATTATTATTATTATTATTATTATTATTACTATTATTATTATTATTATTATTATTATTATTATTATTATTATTATTATTGTTATTGTTATATTTATTGTTATTATTGTTATTATTATTATTATTATTATTGTTATTATTGTTATCAGTATTGTTATTATTATTATTATTATTATTATTATTATTATTATTATTATTATTATTATTATTATTATTATTATTATTATTATTATTATTATTATTATTATTATTATTATTATTATTATTATTATTATTATTATTATTATTATTATTATTATTATTATTATTATTATTATTATTATTATTATTATTATTGCTGCTGTTGTGGTTGTGGTTGTTGTTCAGGCACCAGAACCTTCATCAACCACGACTTGCACTAGTAATTAAAAAGTGATCACTCATTATTTATAACATTGATCTTGAAGTCGATGAAGTTTCAGAATCAAAGGTCGGAAAGGTGGATACAATTTATTCCAGCCATGAAGCTACCGTCACTCACTCATTATTAATACTACTCACTCACTTCAAGTTTTAATACAAGGAAGAATTTTATGATGTTGAATTCAGTCTCTCTCAGTGTGTGTGTGTGTGTGTGTGTGTGACAGGGGGAGTGGGAGTGTTTCAGAGGGTATCGGTGAGTGGTTGACTGGCTGACTGATTGGTTGACTGGTTGGCTGACTGACTGACTGGCTGGTTGGTTGACTGACTGGCTGGTTGGTTGGCTGTCTAGTTGGCTGAGTGGTTGGCTGAATGGTTAGCTGGCTGGTTGGCTGGTTGGTTGGTTGTGTGATTGTGTGGTTCCTTTCTTCATGGGTTGGAGTGACGTTTGTGTGAGTGTTGTTTACAGGTCACCATTACTGTCCTCATTACTGATCCTTTGTCTACCCACAACCCCCTATTCCGACCCCCCCCCACCCCCCAATCTCTGCTGTCCCCCCACTCTCTGCTGTCCCCCTCCCACTCTCTGCTCTCCTCCCCATTCCCTGCTCTCCCCTCCTTGGTTACCCTTCCCCTGCTCTCCCCATTGCTCCTACTTCCCTTATCCCCGCCCCCACCCTCACTTATCCCTTTCTTGGTCATCCCTCCCTACTCCCCCCTCCCTCCCTGCTCCCCCCCCTCCCTGCTCACCCCCCCCCCCTCTCTGCTCCCCCTCCCTCCCTGCTCCCCACCCCCTCCCTGCTCCCCACCCCCTCCCTGCTCCCCACCCCCTCCCTCCCTGCTCCCCCCTTGAGATAGCCAATGAATAGTTATAGCACAGTAAATGTAGTAAGACAATAAGGAATAGGGAGACTGAGATAACCAATAAACAGAGTATAGCAAGATAATAGGAGATAGAGAGATATTATTATTTAACTGAATTCTGACCAGTTTTATCTCTTGACTCACACACGAAGGAATTATTCACTACGACTGTGCTTGGGGGGGGGGGGAGAGGTTTTGGAAAGGGTGCGACGGAGGCCTCACTAATTATCAATACGGACATGACTGATTCGTGAGCAACACAGCCTCTATAAAACTCTGGCTGTGGCACATGTTGCTTCCCGCCGTGTTGGTCCGACGAGAGGAAGGGGAATGGAATAAAATAAACAGCTGACACACACATACACACACACACACACACACACACACACACACACGAGACGAGATTTTGGGGTCCACCTCTCCTGTATATGTGTATGTACAGTATGTATGTTATTGCATGGTACGGGGTTAAGAATTTTGATAATATGCTTTTGGATTTGGTGCATGGATGAGAAAGGAAGGAAGGAAGAGAGGGAGGGACTGGGAGAAGCAAACGACCAAACACCTATAGGCTTTAATTTTAGATGCTGCCTCCATGGGCTGACCAAAAACATCTGATGTTTGTCATGGTACGAATTATTTAAGTATTTCGCTGTGTTCATTATCTAGGTGCGTGATGATTTGACAATGTACAGAGCTTATATAGGCGGGTGTGTGAGAGAGATGGAAGGTGTGTATGGAATTGGAATTGGAATAAAAGAGAGGAGGAGGAATAGAAAGATAAGTGTAAATGTAGGGAGGGAGTAGAAGAAGTGAGTACTGGGAGTAAACAGACACTAGAAGTAAAACGAAAGAGTTGAAGCCAAAAGGACAGAGAGAGAGAGAGAGAGAGAGAGAGAGAGAGAGAGAGAGAGAGTAAAATGTTACGACTAAGATATTGATGACTAGTTTGATAGTTATTACTTCGTGTGCACCGCTCACTAAAACATCCACATGTGTGCGTGTGTGAGTGTGTGTGCGTATTACATAATGCTCAGAAACTAAACTTAGGCTTCATGTAGCCCGTTACCGTTGGACTGGCCATCCTCACACACACACACACACACACACACACACACACACAAACGTCGCGACACATGCTTGCGTGAGTGTATAAATTTCCTCCGTCAACTGGACATGTCTTCCTGTGTGAGCGGCGCCAGATGCGTTATATATGAGGGTACAGTTTTGTCAGTGAGTGGCCTTTAAAGTTATAGGAGGAGCCGAGTACTGGACAAGTTTCTCCTGTACTTCATATATGATTCACAACACCACCAACACCACCACCACCACCACCCAAATGTAACTTATCAAACAAACTGACTGATGATATTATATGTTGGCTTATTATGTCACTGTTGGATAAATTGATCTTTACATTCGGTGTTATATATATATAAATATATATATATACATTATATATATATATATATATATATATATATATATATATATATATATATATATATATATATATATATATATATATATATACATATATATATATATATATATATATATATATATATATATATATATATTATACATACATACATACACACACTCCCCTAAACCCTTGATTCACTCTCTCACCAGCCAACCCATAACACTGCTCATTTCACTCGTCCCCTCTTCCTCTACTCCCCTCCAATTGTCCCATTCGTCTTACTTACGATATTAGTGTTTTATTGTTGGTTAATGTTTCATGTTTTGGTGGACGCGATTACCGTACATTTGTCGCCACCCCCCCCCCCCGTATCTCTCTCTCTCTCACCAATCTCTCTCTCTCCCCAATCTCTCTCTCTCTCTCTCTCTTTCTCTCACTCTTTCTCACTCTTTCTCTCTCTCTTTCTCTTTCTCTTTCTCTCTCTCTCAACGTGGACAGTTTCCCATCACAAACTGATATCCTAATAATATTCCATATATATTACTCTTCTATTGAACGAAAACTTCCTTCAACCCATTAAGTTATTCATCGCTTACACTTACCACCATCACTACCCAACTTAGGCACTAGACACATTCACTAAAATTATCAAGAATTCATCATCATCATCATCATCAACATTCACTTACTCACTTTCAATCCCAAAAAACTCGATCTCACTCTCAATCTTACCCCCACCACGCACGACTCACTACCACCATCACCCCCACCCCCACCAAGACTCTCATAACCCCCACTACTACTACCACCACCACCACTATCACCACCACTCCCACCACCACTATCACCACCACTCCCACTACCACTATCACCACCACTCCCAGGCCCCGATGACAAACTACCCTTCACTTTCCCCTTCAGCGTAAAATCTGTGCTCCTCGGGACACATAATAGACACGTCGTAAAACACGCTGCGTCGATGAGGGGAAGGGGGAGGGGGGGGGGAAGAGAGGGATGGGGGTATCACGCTCCATTTCCGTGTCCGGCTGGTAATGCTCCTCTCAATCCCCTACTCCCCCAACCCCCCAACCCCCTACCCCAACCTCTCTCTCTCTCTCACACACACACATACACACAAACACACACACACACACACACAAACCCCCGTCGCCAAACGTATTCGAGTTTCCTGCTGGAGGTGCTCTTAGGGCTTCTTACTGTCAAGGCACTCTTTTTCTCTCTCCCTCTCTCTTTTTCTCTCTCTTTTTCTCTCCCTCTTTCTTTTTCTCTCCCTCTTTCTTTTTCTCTCCCTCTTTCTTTTTCTCTCCCCCATTTTTTCTCACTCCCTTTTCTCTCCCTCCTTTTTCTCTCCCTTTCTTCTCCCTCCCTTTCTTCTCCCTCCCTTTCTTCTCCCTCCCTTTCTTCTCCCTCCTTTTTCTCTCCCTCCTTTTTCTCTCCCTCCCTTTTCTCTCCCTCCCTTTTCTCTCCCTCCCATTTCTCTCCCTCTTATTCTCTCCCTCTTTTTCTCTCTTTCATCTCTCTCTCTCTCTCCTCGCCATTACTCTCCTTCGCCTTTCTTATCTTATGTTTTTTCCACATCTCTTTCGTATACATCCTTCTTTTTCAAATTCTCCTAACCACCTTTCCCCATCTACTTCTTCTTTTCCTCCTTTCCACTTCCTTCTTTCCTCATTTCTAATTTTCCTCTGTCTCATTCTTCCTTAGTATTCGATCCCCTTCTTCATCCTCCCTCTCCTCTCATTCACTCGTCATCTTCCCCTCCTTCCCATCCCTCCCCTCTCTTCCCTATCCCTCGTCTCCTTCTCTCGTCTCCTTCCCATCTCCCATCCCTCCCCTCCTTCCCTCTTCTCTCCCCTCTCCCATCCATCCCCTCTTTCCCTCCTCTCCCCTCTCCCATCCCTCCTCTGTCCTCTCCCCAGCTCCTTCCTCAATACGTCCATTTGCATTATCAGGGTTGGCACTCTCCCTTCCTCTCTCCCTTCCCTTCCTCTCTCCCTTCCCTTCCTCTCTCCCTTCCTCTCTCCCTTCCTCTCTCCCTTCCCTTCCTCTCTCCCTTCCCTTCCTTTCTTCTCAAATGTGCCGGACCTTGTGTGGTGTTGAGCCTGGTCACTCACTCTCACTCTGACTCACACTCACTCTTTCACTCTCTCTGACTTTCATTCATTCATTCACTCACGATTTAAGAACAACAACAACAAAACATCCGTCTTCCAAGAATTAAATATTTACTCTCCCTGCTACGGCATCCTCAGCGGGGTCGGGGAGAGGACGTGACGTGGTGCGAAAAATTCCACCCTTTTCCGCTCAACTTGTGCAACGGGAGATCAGCAAATTCCCAGAGTTGGCGGGTTTCCGAAGTTGCAACGGGACCGGAGTTGAGAGGCGGCGAGGCGAAGCGATGGTGGTGGTGGTGGTGGTAGTGGTAGTGATGGTGGTAGTGGTGGTAGTGGTAGTGATGGTGATAGTGGTGGTAGTGGTGGTGATGTTTCAGTATGATATCCGTGTTGTTGTCTTTGGTGGTGATGGTGAATAAGTATTGTTTATTTTGCTCTTGGTGGAGATTGGTGTTGTGGTGGTGATGGTGTTGGTGGTAGGAAGGTAAATATGGATTATCATAACAATATTGTTGTTTATTATTGATGATGATGGTGGTGATTTTGTATTATTTAGACATTCTAACACATCTCTGGGCCTTGAATTAATTTGATGCATTAAATAAAGTAAGTACTATTCAATGTATACATATAGTATACATTCTTTGATATTATCTGCTACTTCACAAATCTCTTGTTTATGAGTTGACTAAGATAGGTTAAACCACTTACGGCAGTAATAAATAGTTTGGTAGTAGTTAAATGAATATAATTATAGAAGTTGTCAGCCTTATTACCAAATTGTAGGCTACTGCTTTCTCCACACCATGCAACAAAACTTAATACACGTATGTATATATAGTGTGATCCTATTTAGTAACATGATGTGGAGCAATCAGTAGCCACCAAATTCGCCCACAAATTGAAGACCCCCTCCAAACCTAATATATAGATGAGGCTGCAGTTGATGGCTTTCCAAGGACGAGATGAGAATGTATACAGCCTCATTGTTACTCTGAGGTTCGTGTTACGGGGTCGTTAAGGGGTAACTATCACAGGAGCACATTTTCCTTTGTCTTCCTTCCTTCCTTCCTTCATCTTCCGTTCTCGGGTCATGACGTGTTGCTTCCAGATTCGTAGGTCTTCTGTAACCCGAGTTCTAAGACGGAGGAAGCCTAGGTTTGACCAGAGGAAGGAGGAAAGCGTGGTTGTTGTGATGCGTTTTTTTGTTGGTGACTTGGAAGGTCTCTGATTCCTGCAAACTATATGCAATAAAACAGATTCCCTATTTGTACCATTGAGGGCGTCTTTTTCTGTGGTATAGTTAGGAGGAATCATTATAACCTTCCAATTTACCAACATGAGAATATCTCCTTTAGGGGGAAATTTTGTGTTGGTAAATCTGGAGCAACTGAATCCTCCAAACTATTCCAAGCAACAGAAAACCATTATTTTTGCTCTTCTGGTCCTGTTTCTTGGCATACGTTGGAGGAATCAAGGCACTCCACTGTAGCAAAAGCGTATTACCCCCCATAATCTGATCACACCACACCAACCAACCAACCAGCCAACTAACCAGCCAGCCACCGGGTTATCTCGTCCCCTTCATGTCTGAGTCTCGTATATCCTCTCACTCCCAATCACTTTCAGCACTTCATCTGTAGTTTTCTCCCATTTGTTCTTCATGATACGTTTTTTTATTATTTTTTGTTGTTGTTGTTAACTACACTCTCAATCTATCTCCTTTTTTTCTTTGGCCTGTACTACTTTTTTCTTTACAATCAATCCAATGTTAATGTCTCATGTGTGTAAAATGGAATATGGAAAATAATATATAGGCGTTTGTTTCCTTCCCTAAGTTTAATGTTTATAATGTTTGAATCCTCCCCCCCCCTCCCACCGCTGCCCCCTTTCAATAATTATTAACCTAAGCTGACCCATACAAGTTAACTAAACCTAACCCAAGTTGTTCTAAACCTGTTCACACACACACACACACACACACACACACACACACACACACACACACACTATATAAATAAACCGTTAATTATTATTATTATTATTATTATTACACACACATACAGACAGAGAGAGAGAGAGAGAGAGAGAGAGAGAGAGAGAGAGAGAGAGAGAGAGAGAGAGAGAGAGAGAGAGAGAGAGCTTGAACATGAAGAGAGAGAGAGAGAAAGAGAGAGAGAGAGAGAGAACTTGAACATGAAGGTTGTAGCCTCTATTAGTAATGACGCACATGTGGCGGCAAAGTTTGTAGGAACCTCAGGGCACATTATTTATACCCGTTAAAGGGGGAAGTACAGTGTTGGCAAATCTGAAGCAACCTATTCCTCCAAACTATTCCAAGCAACAGGATGCCTTTATTTTTGTCCATGTGGTCCTGTTTCCTGTCCTATTTTGGAGGAATCAAGGCACTCCAATGTAAGAAAAGTATACTCTCCCCTTAAAGATGATACACAGCTTGAGGTTAAAGTTAAAGGAGAGCAGCAGTATACTCTTGGTGCACAGGAGCGCCAAAATTCCTCCAAAGTATACTATGAAACAGACTCAGATAAAGAAAAATAATGGTATCCTGTTACATGGCTTAGTTTGGAGGAATCTTTTGTCCCATATTTACCATCCAAAACAAAAATGTACAGTACTTAAGATGGTTATTCCCTTTTGTTACATTGGAGTGCCATGATTCCTCCAAAGTATGCCAGGAAACAGGACCAGATTAACATATTATGGTGTTGTTGTTGTTTGGAATAGGTTGTAGGAATAAGTTTACTCCAGATGTACTAACACTAGCTGTTCTATTTTCTTAACTTCCCCTTCCCTAGTTTTTGTTCTTCATCTCCCCTCCCTTCTCCTTGTTTATTCCCTCTACTCTCATTCCCAATACTCTTTATCCCCTCTCCCCAGTACACTCCTTCCCTTCACCAGTACACTCCTCCCCTTCCCCAGTACACTCCTTCCCTTCACCAGTACACTCCTCCCCTTCCCCAGTACACTCCTTCCCTTCCCCAGTACACTCCTTCCCTTCCCCACTCACAGTACTTTCCCTCTCCCAATATTCTTCCCTCCCCCAGTACACTTCCCTCCCCCAGTACTCTTCCCTCCCTCACCTCCCTCACAGTACACCCCCTCCCTCCCTACTCTTAAGACACCCCCCTCCCACCCCCATGAAGAGCACACCCTCTTTCCCGTGCTCCCCACCACGTTACTTCCGTTCCCACTAAGAGGTCTTCCCCTTTATTCTGCCCCCTTCCTCTCTCCCCCCCTGTCCCTCTCCTCCCTGCCCTCCCCTCCCCCCCCCTGCCCCAGCCTCTCGCACCAGCTCTCCCCTTCCAGATCCGGAATATAAACATTGTTGTACAAGTTTCCGTCGCTCACCCGTGTGTGTGTGTGTGTGTGTGTGTGTGTGTGTGTGTGTGTGTGTGTGTGTACTTTGGGAGTCACAGACATACATAGCCTACGTTGTACCGTATATGTGATACATAAACAGTGTTGGATACATACATAGAGATACATACATTACATAAATTAGATACATACAGTACATATATACATAGATGCATACAGTACATACATTGATACATACATACTGGTACTGAATATGTTATCACCAATCGGGTCATCCAAACGTGTATGAGTGATACAGAATGAGTGTAACTGACTACATGGGAGTGAATGGCACCTCAACTCACACCCAACAAAGTGTGAGTGTAAGAGCCAAACAACACGAGTGACATACAGAGTGAGCGAGTGCCATGCAGAGTGAGTGTGTGAGAGATGCTGTATATAGGAGCCTTGATCTGAGTGTGAGAGATGCTGTATATAGGAGCCTTGATCTGAGTGTGAGAGATGCTGTATATAGGAGCCTTGATCTGAGTGTGAGAGATGCTGTATATAGGAGCCTTGATCTGAGTGTGAGAGATGCTGTATATAGGAGCCTTGATCTGAGTGTGAGAGATGCTGTATATAGGAGCCTTGATCTGAGTGTGAGAGATGCTGTATATAGGAGCCTTGATCTGAGTGTGAGAGATGCTGTATATAGGAGCCTTGATCTGAGTGTGAGAGATGCTGTATATAGGAGCCTTGATCTGAGTGTGAGAGATGCTGTATATAGGAGCCTTGATCTGAGTGTGAGAGATGCTGTATATAGGAGCCTTGATCTGAGTGTGAGAGATGCTGTATATAGGAGCCTTGATCTGAGTGTGAGAGATGCTGTATATAGGAGCCTTGATCTGAGTGTGAGAGATGCTGTAGGAGCCTTGAGCTGAGTGAGAGAGATGCTGTAGGAGCCTTGAGTTGAGTGAGAGAGATGCTGTGTAGGAGCCTTGAGTTGAGCCTATATAGCCTATAGTGTAGCTGTCAGCCTCCCGTACCCATTCATCGTCTCCCTTGGCGGTGGGTCACGTGACCAAGCAATCAACATGGCGGGGTCCGGAAGTGGCATCGGGAGGGGAGCGCGCCAAACACGCCGGCGGGAAACAATAACGGCGCCAAACTTGACATGTCTCTTAGAGTGCGCGCGCAATCCTGCTGATAGATGCCTTACAGGCGCTCACTGGATGCCGCGTAATGGACCCCGTAAATAATAAACCACCAGGAAATTAAGACACGTAAAAATTCCAGGGTGCATGGGAAGAATTACTGGCCTGGTTTATTGATCAGTGAGTATTGCGTCTTGATGGTTTCTTGATTATTGAGTGTTACGTCCTAATAGTTTATTAATCAGGATTGTTTATTGATTAATGAGTGTTGCTCCTTGATTGTTTATTGATCAGGATTGTTTATTGATCAGGATTGTTTATTGATCAGGATTGTTTATTGATCAGGATTGTTTATTAATCAGGATTGTTTATTGATTAATGAGTGTTGCTCCTTGATTGTTTATTGATCAGGATTGTTTATTGATCAGGATTGTTTATTGATCAGGATTGTTTATTAATCAGGATTGTTTATTGATCAGTGAATGTTGCACCTTGATTGTTTATTGATCAATGAGTGTTGCTCCTTGATTGTTTTGCTTGATGCATGTGCTCCCTCGTTGTTGTTGTTGTTGTTGTTTTGGTGAGTGTAAGAGATCTGATGCATTTGGATTGCCTTATTAGCTTTGGTGGCTCGAGATCACGGAAGGAATCAAGGCTTTTTGAGGCTACAAGTGCATGTGTGTGTGTGTGTGTGTGTGTGTGTGTGTGTGTGTGTGTGTGTGTAGATAATATAATGGACGAATGATGGTTAATTTATACCTTGGTGAGGCTTTTTTTTTTTTTTTGCCTGCCTGTTGGTGTTTCTGTTTGCTTGCATGTTGCTGTTACTGCTTGCTGCCTATCTGTTGTTTCTTGTCTGTCTGTTGGTGTTTCTGTTGGCTGCCTGTCTGTTGTTTCTTGTCTGTCTATTGTTTTTCCTGTTTGCTTGCCTGTTGGTTTTCCAGTCTGTATGCTTGTCTTTTTGCCTGCCTACCATCCTGCCTGTTTTTTTTTCGTTTTTTTTGTCTTCCTTCTCCGTCCCTGCCTGCCTACCTACCTTCCAACCCCTCCTACCTACCTTCCAACCCATCTACCTACTTGCAATCCCACCTACCTACTTCCAACTCCACTTCCCTACTCCCCACACCAACCCCCGGCCCTCCTACTCCCCCCCCCCCCCCCTCCGTGTCTACTTCCTCTAGTAATAATGTTTGTATCTTGACGCCTTGACGGTGTTAGTAGGAACAATTTCTCTACATCATTTCTTGAAGGTATATACACACACACACACACACAAGCATTATTGTACACATCATCACAACTTCAATTCCTTCAAATCATCTTTACTATCGTTTAACTCAATATAGATGAGAGCATGACATTTATTTCTTCCTTATACTCTACGACACGTTATATTTTCATCTTTGGAATGCCCTATACATGTATTTACACTCTAGAGTCTCATTATTATTTCATTCTTAGTGCCATAATAATTTTTACTTGGTACTCTTTTGTTCAGAGAGGCTTCCCCAAGAGAGGAGGACTCGTCTTACTGTACTGTAGGTCATGTGTAATAATTTAATACCTAATCGTGCCGAAGGAGAGAGAGAGAGAGAGAGAGAGAGAGAGAGAGAGAGAGAGAGAGAGAGAGAGAGAGAGAGAGAGAGAGAGAGAGGGGGGGGACTTGTTTTGCAATCGACGAACTAAAGGCTAATGATATCACCTAAATGTTACACAAAACGAACACCAGTCATGAGGGAATCATTTTCATGGCAAACTTTGTATAGGAAACATTTGCCACTGAACCTTCGTTAACCTTACAGTTCTTTTAATTAAACAACCCTAAATAATATTGTTAGAGGTTTGTTCATCTGAATATGAGAACTATTTTCTTGTTAAATATTTGTTATTCTGATGTTTGTATCTGTGTGTTTATTTATCTTTATATACTGTATGTGTCTAGATTGTGTGTGTGTGTGTGTGTGTGTGTGTGTGTGTGTGTGTGTGTGTATGTGTGTAAGTGTGAGTGTGTGTGTGTGCTTTTGGTCCCCCCTCTACAGTATCAATCACCCCCGTGTTCTCCCCGCCCCTCTCTATCGAACGGGATGAAGAAAGGAAAGGAAAGGAAAGAGGAAGATGGAGGAGGAGGAGGGGGAGGAGGAGGAGAAGGAGGAGGGGGAGGAGGAAGAGGAGATGGAGGAGGAGGAGGAGGAGGATGGGGAGAGGGAGGAGCAGGGTTGTGACAGAAAGGAAGGAAGGAGTAGGATGGAGGGAGGTTATATGAGATAGAGGAGGAAATTGGTGTGATTAAGAGATAATGAACATTGATAAGTACTTTAAGAAGGGAGTTAGGAATAATATAATGTGAAAGGGAAGAAGGATGTGCTGATTTATATAGAGAAGAGTTACGATGAGCTACGATTATGTTTGTATGTATCCCATTTATATATAGATTAATGTATGTAAGTTGAGTGTGTGTATATGTATTTTATATGTATATGTATGTCTATAATTATTTACATATATTTGTCTCGGAGGAAGAAGAAGGGAACAAGGAGTAAAGGAAGAGGTAGAGATGTGACGACTTTAAGAAGGTTGGAGAAATAAATGGAAGGAGAAGAAAAAATACATGAAGGGAGAAAAAAGATGAGAAAGGAAAGGAGATGAAGGGAGAATAAAAATGAGAAAGAAAAGGAAATGAAAGGAGAGGGAAGGAGATGATGGGAAAGAGAGATGATGTGAGAGGAAAGATGAAAGGAAAGTAGATGAAGGGAAGGAGAGAAGAAATTAGATGAAGGGAAGATGGAGAGGAAAGGAGATGAGGGGAAGAGGGAAGGAGAGAGGAGGGAGATGAGGGAAGGAGAGAGGAAGGGAGATGAGGGAAAGAGGGAAGGAGAGAGGAGGGAGATGAGGGGAAGAGGGAAGGAGAGAGGAGGGAGATGGAAGGCAGCGCTGACAAATGACGATCAGAACTCTAGGACAGCCGGTGACAAATTGTGGTGGGTCACGCGTCGCTACCCACACTGAGAGAGAGAGAGAGAGAAAGAGAGAGAGAGAGAGAAAGAGAGATGAGATGAGAGGAGAGTGTGATATATGAGAGAGAGAGAGAGAGAGAGAGAGAGAGAGAGAGAGAGAGAGAGAGAGAGAGAGAGGCACTATATGAATACGTAAACAGAGAGAACAAGGAAGAGTTCTGGGAGGAAGTAAACAAAAGCCATCCATGAGCCAGCAGGGAGAGGGGGAGGGAGGGGGGGGAGGAGGGGAGGGAAAGAGGAAGGGAAGGAGGGGATGAGGCAGGGAGAGAGGGAGGGAAGGAGGGGATGAGGGCAGGGAGAGAGGGAGGGAAGGAGGGGATGAGGGCAGGGAGAGAGGAAGGGAAGGAGGGGATGAGGGCAGGGAAAGAGGGAGGGAAGGAGGGGATGAGGGCAGGGAGAGAGGGAGAGAGAGAGAAAGGGAAGGAGGGGAGGGAGAGACTAAGAAATTGCTTTTTATTAATCGATAGAAATGAACACAAGGCAATACACATCGATAAAAACTAATGTACAGTCAGGGCACATAGTTCTTGACCAGCTATATAGGGTGTAAGAGGAATACTGTTCAAGGACTATGTGATGCGACTGTACACGACACAACAACCAAAGGAAGAAAATTATTACGACTTATAAATATATTGGTATGAGAGACAGATAATTATATAGATAGATGTGATGGTTGGATGGATAGAATATATAGGTGGATTGATAGCTATTTTAATGGATAGATGGATAGATTGATGGATGGGTAGATGGATAGATTGATGGATGGATATGGTCGATTTGTAGATGATTTTTATGGGTGAGGAGGATAGATTAAAATAGAGTAGATGGATAAACTGAATACGAGGGTTGAAGGGAAGAGTTATTTTATCTCTATTCCATTCGTTATGTTCATTTCTATATTCCTTTGTTCCCCATCTTCCAACTACTCTCTCTCTCTCTCTCTCTCTCTCTCTCTCTCTCTCTCTCTCTCTCTCTCTCTCCTATAAAATGTTCTATCTCTGTTATTATCGTTGTTGTATTATTGTTGTTGATCATGTTCTCTATTCTTCATTACATCATCAATCCTATTCATCCTGACACTGCAAAATTACATACTGTATAATAATAATAATATACACTGTAGGTCTCGATTCCACATGCATTATAAAAATTACAAATCCTCGCAGCAAGCAAGCACATATAATTATTTTTTTCTACGGCATGTGTACTATCATATTCCTTTACATATATAGGCATACCAAGAAGCTCCTGGGGTACATACATGATGACACTGTTATGGAATGAGATCCATATTAGAAGCACATTGTATATATAAATCTAGAGTTTTATAAAAGGAGAGTGTTCTATAGTTCAGTCAGTCTCCCCTTCTTTTGTTGTTTTGTAGCCCTTCCCTTAATTCTCTCTCTCTCCTCTCTTGTTGTTCTTCTTCCCCTGCCTTGTCCTCCCTTTCTCACCCTCCCTCCCTCCCTCTCTTTTCTCTTGTTGTGTTATTCCTCTCTCCCTTCATTCTCTTGTTGTTTTTCCTCCCTCCTCTGCACGTTGCTGTCCTCTCTCTCTCTCCCCTTCTCTCTCTCTCTCTCTCTCTCTCTCTCTCTCTCTCTCTCTCTCTCTCTCTCTCTCTCTCTCTCTCAAAATAATGGAAAATAATGTTGGCTGGTGACTTGGCCGTACACTCACCATCCAAAATATGTATCCAGGCTTGTTTCGAATAACCTGATCGAGTATTTAACGAGTTCAAGCAAATATGTAACAAACAGGATAAGCGTTGTAATTGGTTCACTAGTATGTCAAATGATTCGAAACTTCAAAAAGATCTGGATACAAATTTTTGATGGCGAGTGTACAATTGAGCAAGTAGAAAAAAAAAAAAAAAAAAAAAAAAAAAAAAACTGGCTGAATATGGTAACATCTGACAATTATTCTTTTTAGTAGTAAGCCCTGGCATCAATATGAATGTGATTGGCTAAACTTTAAGGGACCCTGTGCTGTTGTCAGAAAATTGGAGGTAGAGGAGTCCTTCAAATATTGCCACGAAACACCACCTATATGGAAGGAGCTTGTTTAGGGGCATGGTCAGAAGGAATCAGAAGCCTCCAATTTTCATACATGATCACAGGGGACTTAAGTGTTGGTGAAGATGTTACCTTAATAATATAGCCAGATTTGTCTTGCCCTTTCTATACTTGATCAACTGTACACCACTCGAAGTCCAATATTTGTATCCAGGTCTTGTTGAAGTTTCTATACTCCACTCTTCCATAAACACTGCATGTCTGTCTGTTTGTATGTCTGTCTGTTTGTATGTCTGTCTGTTTGTATGTATGTCTGTTTGTATGTCTGTTTGTCTGTCGTGCTCCTCTCACACCATTAGCTGTCCCTCCGATCACCATTACCACCGATAGCCCAGGTTAAGTTTGTTAATCCCTCGTCGTTACCTCTTACCTTTATCACCATCATCATCATCATCATCATCATCATCACCAAACAGGCAAGGGTTAGGTGGGAGAGGAGAGTTGTAGGGAAAAGTGACTTGGGAGTGGAAGAGAAGTGAGTTGGGCGTGGAGGTGGAGGGAGAGGTGAGTTGGGAGTGGAAGAGATGTAGTGGATGTGGAGGGAGAGGTGAGATGGGAGTGGAGGAGATGTATTGGAGGTGGAGGGAGAGGTGAGATAGGAGTGGAGGAAGAGGTGGGTTAAGGGGGATTTACCACCGTATGTTTTTATTTAATTTTCTTTTTCCTTCTTCTCCTTTATTTTTAAAGTAATTTAAAAACTGTTTTTACTGTCTTACTCTGACACTCATGTGAAGATATAAAATCATAATAATAAAACAAAAAAAGACCCTAATATATATTTTTTTTTCTTTTTTGTAAAATGGTAAAAAAAAATTTTTTTGCATTGGCATGTAGTTATACATATGATTTTTCAATACACAATTAAATTTTGAATAAAATGGTTTTCATTTGATGAAAATCTGTCCATTGGTTGAGAAGTTTTAACATTTTTAGTCCAAAAATTTCAAGTTTTCGGAAAATGATAAAAAAAAAAAAAAAAAAAATTACTTTTTTGCTCAAATGGTTCAAATTTGTGGATATTACTATCCCAAATGTAGAGTATATGTAAGAACATACTATATTATTATACTGTAATACTGTATATATATGATAAGTATGAAAATAATATTATATATGACTATTTCATTGTGATAATCGATCTTGGAGTCTGCACACGTATATGAGTACAAAAAAGGCGAAAAAATGTATTTATGATAAGAATTTGAGCTTTTTATGCATACTGCCATATTTCTAATGAAAGGAAGGTGACATAGAGATAAAAAAACAAAATTTGAAATTCTCACCAAAAACCACTTGGTAAATCCCCCTTAAGAGTGAAAATGGAGGAAGAAGTGAATTGGGAGTGGAGGTGGAGGAACACACACACACACACACACACACACACACACACACACCGCCACCAACATCTGCATCACCGAGGCCATTATGCACACGTAATCACCAGCAATTACCTGCAAGTGGCCGTAAATAAATAATTGGCCGTAACATAGAACCCAGAACAATACGGATATCACTCGGAGGGACATTTCACACACGGGTTATATTATTATTATATGTGTAAGGTTCCGTATCCCATTTCCTCTTCTGGCTGTTTATGACCTTAGCTGTTGTTGTCCTGTTGTTGATGTGTTATTTATTTTTATATACACGTGTTTATGTAAGGTTCTGTACCCCCTGCTTCTCCTCTTCCTCTCCCTCCCTCTCTCCTCCCCCTCCTCTTCCTCCCTTCTTCTTTGCTATACTTTCCCTCACTCTTGTAGGTTAGATAGAATAGCAAAATCAAGCAGCCTCGAAAGGACCAGTAGGTCTTTTGCTGTTTAAGTGTCCTCTGTATTCCTTTGTATTCCCTGCATGTGAGTGAGTGAGTGAGTGAGTGAGTGCGTGAGTGAGTGAGTGCATGAGTGAGTGAGTGAGTGAGTGAGTGGGTGCGTGCGTGCGTGCGTGAGCGAGTGTTTCAGACGACGCATGCAAAATAGATGGGTGGGTAATCATGCCATGCAGCAGGTATCACGTTGCATCTCCTATGTCTGCAACAACACCTGCCCACTTCCCCTAATTGCAGGCGACCACTCCGAGGCCCTTAATTGTCCGTAATGTGGCCGCGGCAAATGGGATCCTTTGGTAACGAGTCCCTGGAAGATGACTGTCGTTACCTGCAGACCCCAGTGATGGATGGAACCCCAGCAACGATACTAGGTCAGGCGAACCTACCTAATGAGACGAGAGAGAGAGAGAGAGAGAGAGAGAGAGAGAGAGAGAGAGAGAGAGAGAGAGAGAGAGAGAGAGAGAGAGAGAGAGAGAGAGAGAGAGATGGGTACTCAGAGCTCCCAGAATTTGCCATCCAAACGAGAGAGAGAGAGAGAGAGAGAGAGTTGATAATGCTCTATAAGTGGATTGGACCAATAAATATACGTGAGTCAATATACGTAACTTAGAGGTGCATGATTTATTACTGTACAGCAGGCAGCGTCTTCCGTCATACTCATCAAGCCAAGTATTTAATGTGTTCATAAAATAAATGGGAACTGTCAAAGTATGGCCCATTATAACTCATTTATTAATATATGCATTAGTTACATTGACGTTCGTGAATCATGGAAAAATATATTAGAATTAGAAATTATATTATGCATCACAGTAAACTTGGAATTGTCTTATTTTTTTTTGTAGTTGGATTTAAGGGACAACAGGATGCCATTATTTTTCTTCATCTGGGTTTGTTTCCTGAGATACTTTGGAGGAATCTAATTTTAAACGTAATTGACAAGATTTTTAAGAATGCTGTATTTTCGTGAAGTTGAATACACATACATACACATGCACTTACACTCACCTACCCACCCCATTAGTACACACACATACCATCCTCAATATATAAACACACACACACACTCACACACACACACACACACACACACACACACACACACACACACACACACACACACACACACACACACACATGCCCTCACAAACATCCACCCTTCTCTCTCTCACACACACACACACACACACACACACACACACACACACACACACACACATAGCTCCGGGTGAAGATAGAGTGAGATTAGGAGTGTGGCTGGCCAACCCTCCCATGTGCTGCATTCCTGACGTGGCTCACCTGCATCGCTTGAGACTCTTGTACCCTGCTGACTCGTGTCCCCTTTCCTGCTGACTTGTACCCCCTTTCCTGCTGACTTGTACCCCCTTTCCTGCTGACTCGTGTCCCCTTTCCTGCTGACTTGTACCCCCTTTCCTGCTGACTCGTGTCCCCTTTCCTATTGAGTCATTCCCCCTTTCCTGCTGACTCGTACCCCCTTTTCTGTTGACTCGTGTCCCCTTTTCTGCTGACTTGTACCCCCTTTCCTGCTGACTCGTGTCCCCTTTCCTGCTGACTCGTACCTCTTTCCTATTAACTCGTACCCCCAATCATGTTTGTATCCTTTTCCTACCGACTCTTACCTCTTTCCTCCTGACTCGGACTCCTTTCCTCCTGGCTCGTACCCTACCAAGTTTATCCCATGGACACTTTACTCGTGACTAAGCAGTGAGACGAGTTGTGGTGTTGACAACTGTGGAACGTCAACCCAATTTGTTTCAACATACGAACTGTCAAATACGTAAGTTTTATTTGGCTCATCCGAGTTACCATATGCTGAAGATGAGATAGATGGCATAGGGAACGACGCAGCAGCATCTTGTCTCACGTCCATTGTCTTGGTAACTATTATAGAGAAGGACTGAGATTGACAATGCTTATAAACAGCTAATGTGATCAGTCGGTGTATGTGTTCACGAGGGGAAGGGAAGGGAAGGGGAGGGGAGGGGAGGGAAGGGAAGGGAGGGGAGAGGAGGGGAAGGGAAGGGAAGGGATGGGAAGGGAAGGGAAGGGGACGAGTTAGCATACAGTAAATAAACAAACCCAACATCTTACCCCCGCTGCTCTATATCTGTCACCTTCTGTGTACTGGGGATGAAATTATGGGTCGTGTCTCCCACTTGGCGTATCTTACCGTCAAGCTCCTGTCAGCAGCGGCCGTTATGGGGTGGCACAGGGGGGGTAGATGAGGTAGATTAAGAGGGGGGCTAGACGGGCGACATGAGAGCCTGATGATGGGGGTAGATAAGGTGGGCAGTGAGGGATGAAGGAAGGGATGGTAGGAAAGGCGACCCGGTGATGTATGGTGCCTTGGAGGCCTGAGAGAAAGAAAGAGATGGGGGAGGGAGGGGGGGGGGGCTGACGCGAAGGTAAGTAAGATGGAGGGAAGAATGGAATAGGTTAGAGAGAGGGAGAGAGAGGGGGGGGGAGTGGTGAAGAGTGTAAGAGAGAGGGAGAGAGAGAGGGGGGGAGTGGTGAAGAGTGTAGGAGAGAGGGAAAAGAAGGAATATAATCGATAATAAAAGGAGGAACGGATCTGGGAACGAAGATGAAGTAAGCGAAGAGGAAAGTAGGAAAGAATTGGTTAAGGAAAGATTAATTGGTAAGGGGAGCGAGGAGGTAGATAGGGAAAAGGAAGGTATAGACAAGAGAGTGACAAACAACAGACAGGGAATGTATAGGAGATGAGAAAGGAAAGTTAAGGATGGAGGGTTTGTGACCAGGAGGGAAGGGAAGGGTGGAAGGAAGGAGGAGCTGTGATGGGAAAGAGAGAGCATGTATGTAAAGGGAAGGGTTGTTAGAGGAGAAATGATTACTATGAACTCAATGCACCTGAATTAGAATACCTTGAAGGAGTTGTAAAGAGAGAAGAAAGTTTTGCACATATTATACACGTACAGCAGTGGACGAAATATAATCTTATACTTTAGAATGTAGATCTTTACGCACGCTTATTTAAAGGTATAGAAACGAACAAGATCTCTCCCCTGTTGAAAGTTGATGAAAGGCATTGAAAGTTGATAAAAGGAGTCTTGGGTTCGTGACTGTAAACATCAGATAGTAATACATGGCGAAACACCTGTAGAAAATTGTATATCAGACGGTGACGTAAACTTTATAACTTCCAGTAGAAATCAATAATCATATCAATCTGACAACTGTACGTAAACAAACTCCTGTAGATAGATATTTACAAATTATACAGGTATGTCATATCTATAGGTCATGTATACTCCACATAGCGTCGTATACTGTACTTAAGTCATATATATCCTGCACACACACTCCAGTATACCCAGGTCATATAATACACACACTCCAGTATACCCAGGTCATATAATACCCTACACACACACTCCAGTATACCTTACACCCACTTTCAGTATAACCAAGTCATATATACCCTATACACACACACTTCAGTATACCCAGATCATACATACCCTATACACACACACACACATACACACACACACACACACACACACACACACACACACACACACACACACACACACACACACACACTCCAGTATACCTATAATGTTGTGTCCCTTGGTAGTGTAGTGTGTATAGAGTACCTTGGTGTTGGGGTTGTGTTGTTGTTGGGTCGTGTCAGTGCCTTGTGGTAATTACTAATGTCTACTTATCTTGCCTGGTTTTAATTGCGTATTTACATAAATTTACGCGTGATTAATGGCTCGTTGTATTAGCCCAGGGTAGGTTATTTCCACAAGAATAGCAAATTGTAGTAATTGAAGAGAATAATTGCTTAATATGTGGAATTAGGAGTTACTTCCTCTCTCCAGTCTCTCTCTCTCTCTCTTTCTCTCTCTCTCTCCACTTCGTCTTTATTTTCTATTTTTTCCTTCGCTAATTGTATTTTATTATTTTCATTGCCCCTTTCCCCTTTTTATTATTATATTTTCCTCTTTCCTTTTCTTGTTATGCTCCTCCTTATTTATGGTTTCATTGACATTATTTTTTTAATATTTATTTTCTTTCGTTTGTTATTTTTTCTTGTTTTTCTTTTCTCTTACTTTGTTTACTTTCCCTTTGTTATCACCTCTATCAAATAGGATGTAACTTCACATATGTTTTTTATATATATTATACTGTATATACTGTACATCATGATTCTCTCTCTCTCTCTCTCTCTCTCTCTCTCTCTCTCTCTCTCTCTCTCTCTCTCTCTCTCTCTCTCTCTGCACCTCTTGTAACCCCTTCCCTCCTTCCCCCCTCACCTTTCACCCTTAATCCATCAATCAAGTCGCTCACCTCACCTCACCACCTCTTCCCCCCCCTCTCCCCTACCCCCTACCCCCCTCTCCCCTCCCCCCCTCTCTCTACACACTCTTACCAGTATCGAGAACTAGCAATTAACGTTAGGCAAGTCAATTTAGCGAGTAGTTAAGTGCAGTTAGCGATAGTTACGAGCTTTTAGCAGCCATGAGTAGGGGTCTCGAAGCCTCATTATTATCGAGTATCTTGAAAAATTCACTTTAGCAGCCAACGCGTAATTTGATGCAATGAAAGATGGGCTCGGAACCCTGTATGGCCTCGCTCACTTGGATATGCAGGATTTTTTGTTGTTTTTTTCTTATGTCAGTTTTTTTTTTGTCTTTTGTTAGTTTTTTTTTTTCTTATGTTAGGTGCTTTTGTCTTATGTCAGTGTTTTATTTTTGTCTTACCGGTATGTTAGTTTTTTGTCTTGTGTGATTCTGGTTCACTTGGTGTGTGTGTGTGTGTGTGTGTGTGTGTTATAGCTTGTAGGAATCAGTATACTGTAGTGGCCACCTTTATAAATTATTATTAACCACAAGAAAGTAAGCCCTTGATAATTTACAGTTCATTCTTATAACTGTGTTTTTGGACGGATGCAGAGTCATACTACTCATAGATACCTTAAGGGGGTGCGGGAATAGGGGGACAGGCTTGGAGGGGGCTGGGGGGGTGCGGGAGAAGGGGAACAGGCTTGGGGAGGATTTTGGGAGGTGCGGGAATAGGGGACAGGCTTTCTACCCACCCCAAGCCTGTCCCCCTACTCCCGCACCCCCCTAAAACCCCCCAAGGCTGTCCTCCTATTCTCACACCCTCTTAATCGGGTAATGCATAATAGATCTCTTGTGAATATATATGGAAGAAAGAAGAGATTTAACTATGAAATGCAACAAGGTCAGTGGAAGGAACTGTAAACGGAAAGATTGAGTCTGATTGTCCACTTTGTCCTCAATTACCAGACCCACATGCACCCCTAGTTTAGACCCTGAAAATTAAAACCTACATGCACCCCTATATAGTCAGACCTAGAGACTTACCAGACACATATACACCTACCTCTATAGTCAGACTCAGAAAAAATCTAGACTCACAAGCATCCCTATATAATCAGACCCAGAGACTTACTATAGACCCACATGCACCCCAAGTTAGACCCAGAAACTTACCATACCCACCAAGACCCACATGTTCCCCTATAGTCAGACCCAGGGAAATTGGAATACGAAAGTTCAAATCACATCTCGTGAGTTCTCGGTAATCTCCAAGAGGTCTTTTTAATTGTCACTTTTGAGAACCGATAATACACTGTGCCTTGAAAAACGATTAGGAATGCCACATGTCTATAGTCCCGAACCCATTACCTCATTACCCGATTCTTGTGGGGTTTTGAGGTTATAAGCGAGCAACTCTCTTCATAAAGGGCTGGGAATGTGGTCGTAAAGTGTGGTCGGTCGTCTTTTCTTCACTTCTCCATTTTCAGACGCTGGTGGTTGGTGCTTCATCGACCCGTGTGTGTGTGTGTGTGTATGTATGTGTGTGTGTTGCCTGCCTGGGTTCGTTAGTGGTAGTGGTGGTGGTGGTGTCTGCCTTCCGTCTCCATGGCCTGCCTAACGTGTCTGCTGCTGCTGCGTGGTGAACTCTTCCCTCTGCCACTGAAAGGAGGAGATGTGATAGTTTATGATTTCCTATTCCGTGTCGAATGATGGGAAATAGATAGAGAGAATAAACACCCAACTATATACCAGACAATTTAAGATGATATCCGACACTGATGACCTACACTGGAATGGGGAAGAAGGGTACAAGACGCAACAACAAAGTATAAACACGTTGAAAGAAAAAGAGGAGTAGGAGGAGGAGGAGAAAAATGAGGTTACGAAGTTCTTCCCCCTCGCGGAATGTGAAGTTGCTGAGTGAGGTTTTGGCTTTGTGTAGCGATTGGCGCGCGTTCTCACCTCTTGTACTCAACTCGGCCGCTCATTGGTCATTCCCGGCGAGAAGGTGGTAGATTTCACGCCCCCAAGTGGAGAATGCCGCACCTCTTTTTTTAACGATATATTCCTTTCCTCTCGGGTTTATCGCCTCTCGCTTCACATATTTCACTCCCATAGTATCAGTTCACCAACTTGAGTCAACGTGGCGTTATTATTTGACCCTTACGATGGGGTTCAGACGAGATGAACTTATAAAACAAACGGGCCTCCTTCCACGTAGAGTCGATTAGCGGGACACCTTCTCGACCAATGGGAGGAGAGCTCGGTGTTTTCCCAGGTGACACCGAGCGCCAATCAGAGGTGTGAAAAGTGACACTGAAGGAGAGTGTGGGTGGGAGTTAAGGGGGTCCCTCTCTGTCTTCATGCTGCTCAGGGACGTAGGGGTCGCAGTTACTCCCATCTTCAATTTGAGACCCTGAGGGAAGGTTGTCTGTCTGTCGTCTGCCTGTGTGACTTAGTGGCCCTCACGTTGCTCAATATACTGTACAATAGGCATGTTTCTGTTTTAACTATTTTTAATAAAGTAATTTCATTCATTCTTTTAATTTTTTTTTTTTTTTTTTTTCATATCAGAATCAGTAAAATATTGAGAAAAATGCATTTTACTTGTGGAATATGTGGCACTGAGAGGTAGGCGTATCACAGAACCATCTTGTTTTTTTATCCAGTCTTAATCATAACTAAAAACATTGAACTTAACATCTTATGTAAGAAGCAAAAATTATGGTTGAGTGGATGACCACACTCGTATGATATTATGGGATGGCACCATGTTGTTGTTGGTGTTGTTGTATCTATGGAAATATCGACCCACTCGTCCCCTGCGACCCGGGTCCTCTGGTGAATCAAATCATAACCTTTAATACCGTAAGACATTGTAAGAGTGTTGTATTATCTCTTCTAAGAATCCAAGAAATTACCCTTCGTACTCCTAAGATGTTTGTAAATACTCACCCTGTTTGTTCTCTTGACTGGAGTACTAGATAGAGTTTGACATTTTTCACCAGAAGTAGTAGTAGTAGTAGTAGTAGTAGTAGTTATAAGAGGCTCGGGTGTGTGTGTGTGTGTGTTGTCAGGGTGAGACAGCTTGGTAGTGGAGGAGATGATGGTGGTGGTGGTGATGGTGGTGGAAGCAGGGGTGGAGGAGTTGAGCTGGTGGTAATAGTTTTAAGTGGTGGAGGTGGTAGTGGAGGAAATGAAGGTGTCGGTGAAGGAAGAAGGTGGTGTGGTGTGGGGGGGGATGGAGGTGGTGTAGGATGCAGAGGAAGTGGAGGAAATGAAGGTGTTAGTGGAGGAGGTGGTGGAGGAGGTGGCGGCGGCGGCGTATAGGGACAACCCGCCGAGAGGTCGTCAGCTTGGGCAGGTCAGCTTTAAGGTTAAGCTGACCTGATCTCACCCCGCGCGCTTAACCTCCCCTCCTGTCTCACCTGTGGCGTCACCAACACACACCCACACCACTACACACCACTACACACACACCAGCACACACACACACCAGCACACACACACACCAGCACACACACACACCAGCACACACACACACCAGCACACACACACACCAGCACACACACACACCAGCACACACACACACCAGCACACACACACACCAGCACACACACACACCAGCACACACACACACCAGCACACACACACCAGCACACACACCTACACCACTACACACCTACACCACTACACACACCTACACCACTACACACCCACACACATACACCTACACACCCACACACATACACCTACACACATACACCTACACACATACACCCACACACATACACCTACACAAACACTTCAAGGCCACACACACCACCAGCCTGCCTGGGGAGAAAAGTATTAATAGACAATTAGATTAGGATATTTACTTGGAACATAATATAAGCCAAATTACAGTAGCGGGTCGCGAGTTCTCAGTAGTAGTATATTTATATTGTAAGGCAATAGTTTATTTATAATTGTGTTGAAATTTTCATTCATTATTCGTTGCTCCGAAACATAATGAGCATCTGTGTGTGTGTGTGTGTGTGTGTGTGTGTGTGTGTTTGTGTGTGTGTGTGTGTGTGTGTGTGTTGAAAAATTATAATTAAGACATTCCGAGGTAGAGCTTTGTATCAAACAGTGAGGCTTAAGTTCATGCATAAGTAAGATCACTTTGCCAAAATATACAGAAGGATATATATATACACCTGTTGACTCCACCAGACTAATGTCAAGAAACAGACCAACCCACATCAGTAGCCTATGTAGACCTCAGGGTGGGTTTTCTGTTTAGTGGCACTGTCTGGAGGAATCTGTATATATCCTTCCAATGTGTTGACAAAATCTGATTCCACTTTGAAGCCGTACACAGTTGCAATCGTGATTCATCCAAGTTGCAAGGAATTAATGAATATAAAAAAATACGACTGCTCATATTTACTTTGGCATGCAGAAGCTATATTGCAAATGGAGTGTGTGTGTGTGTGTGTGTGTGTGTGTGTGTGTGTGGATATAATTTCAAAGACGTGATTAAGGAGTACTCGATTTTTCAGCCTTAGTGATGAGAGAAGCGTATATATTTATAATGGTGTGCTTCTTCTTGCATGGAACGATCTCGTATACATACATATATACATACATACATACATACATCTTGATTATTATTCTTGTTTGAGTGATACAGAAGGAACTCTCACTAATCATTGAAATTTTGAATACGTGTATATAATTATTATTAATGGCCATATGAAAATGATAATGCTGTAAATAATGAGAATACTGATGACCTAAATGTTGACTTTGTTGATAAGGTTAGTGATGATAAAGACGATAGCTGGGACGATATATTTTTTTCCCTCCATGTGAGTGAAACTGGAGGATTTTAAGTGAGGAAATCCCCTCGGTTGTTTGTCTTTCTTCTCTACAGCTCCTTCAGGCTTTTTCCCTCTCAACCTTCCTCCTTCCCTCCATCCTTTCCTCCCTCCCTTCCTCCCTCCTTCCCTTCCTCCCTCCTTCCCTTCCATCTTTCCTCCTTCCCTTCCTCCCTCCTTCCCTTCCTCCCTCCTTTCCTCCCTCCCTCCCTCCATCCTTTCCTCCTTTCCTCCCTCCTTCCCATCTTTCCTCCTTCCCTTCATCACTCCCTCCCAACTTTCCTCACTCCCTTCCTTCCTCACTCCCATGTCTCCTTCTTTGTATGTACTGTAGCTTCTTGTGTGTGTGTGTGTGTGTGTGTGTGTGTGTGTGTGTGTGTGTGTGTATAGGTTGTTTGCCTCGAGTGGGGAGAGTGTTCACCGTATTTGATTAACTTCTTTGACCAGAGGTGTTCCATATATGGCTTGTAAAATCGTCTGGCAATTGGAGCGTCTTGTTTCCTCCACAGTACACCAGGAAACAAGACCAGATTAACAAAAATAAGGGTGGCGTCCTGTTTCTTGGAATAGTTTGGAGGAATCAGTTGCTCCAGATTAACCATGCATGCAACACTGTATACTCTCCCCTTCTTATAACTCAAAGACGTAAGCCTGAGCGACCTCCTCGTCTCATAGGTCCCAGAAGAAGAAGAGAGACCACCCGCTACTACACACCCTTATAATTTATGCACCGCCAGTTCAAGGTTCGGGGCTTGAGGGGGTTGTGTTGTCGGCAGAGTTTTCACCCCTACATCTTAACCTACCTACTTACCTACCTACCTACCCAATCACCCACCTATTTACCTACCCAATCACCCACCTACCTACCTACCCAATCACCCACCTACCTACCCAATCACCCACACACCCACCTAACTATAAACCCACCCACCCACACACCCACCTACAAACCTAGCCACCCACTCACCCAGACTCACAACTCTATCTCCTTTCACACAACATTCCGTCTTCAGCTTTAGTCTCGTCACTTTTATATATAGGCTTTAAACATTTTGAACAGTTCCCAGTTTACAAGAGGAAATTATGAAGCCCTTTTTTCATGTGGGAACTAATCAATAATTCACTTTCTGAACTAATTGCTTATTGATTGATGCAATCTTCTACCAATAAAGATAGTTTTGTGACCCTTCGGCTACTACAACTTCTCCATTTTATACTGCCCTTTCCTTCATATCCTCCATAGCCTATATATATAAACTAACTTTTGCCTCGTCTTAACTTCAGGCTTCATGCATCCCTTGAGTTAAAATATGTCCCTGTTCTAGGTATGGTGCCATTTCATTCCCTTATGTTTTTATTACATTCTTTCCAAGTAGGTCTTTTCTTCCCCTCCCCACCAACCCATCCTTCCATCCATCCCAACCAACCTTCATTCTACACCCTAGGCATGTCCTCCCTCCCTCCCTCCATCTGCAAATTATTATTCCATATGGCGTGTTTTACTTCCTGTTTGTAAAATTCCTTCTTGCATTTCAGCTTCCTCTATTTCTATATTCATCTTTCGTCGCTATTGCTCGGCCTCCACCCTTCTCCTCTCTTTTAATTGTCTTCGTCCCTCCCTCCATACATTCTCCGTTTTCTTCCTCCCATCTTCTCTTTATCTCCATTCCCATTCTTCATCGTCCTGTGTATCTTTTCTACATCTCCATTCCCTCCATCTCTTCCCTTCCCCCCCACCTCCACTTCAAACCCTACCCTTCCTTCCTTCCAACACCAACCATTCTTTTCCCTCCAACACCACTTCCAACCCTATATATCTTTCCTCCACTTCCATCCCTTCCTTTCCCTTGCCTCCACCTCCACCTCCCCCATGTTGGCAGGCCCACCACACCGGCCCACCAGGGGACCTCCATTAGTCCTCATAATACCTTCATCAATGTATATTAAGGTCCTCCCTGATTAGTAACCCTCAACCCCCTTCGGCTCGGCCCTAAGGGAAGGCTGGAGGCAAGGGGTTAGGGGGACCTGGAGGGGACCAAGAGATGAGCTGGAGGGTTGAAGAGTTGTATGGATGTTGAGGGTGGAGGAGTTGGGTGGGTTGGTATGGAAGGTGGGGGTGAGTTGGGGTATAGAGGATGGATGAGTTGGGGTATAGAATCAGAATCAGAATCAGAATGCTTTATTCCATTAGTGTACAATGGCTTTTCTCTTATTCATTATTGGATGAGTTGGGTGGAGAGTTGGTGGGTTGGTATGGAAGGTGGGTGTGAGTTGGGGTATCGAGGGTGGATGAGTTAGGGAGGATGGTGGATGAGTCAGGGTAGAGGGTGGGTGACTTGGGGTGGAGGGAGGATGCTAATAAAAGATTTGGGATCGGCTGAGGGGTGAGGAACTGTGGTAGAAGGGTGAAAAATAGATGTGAAGGGTTGAGGAGTTGAAGGTTGGGGTGGGGTAGTGAGGAGGGGTGCATTGAGGAGAGGGAGGGGTGGAGGGTGGAGGGGGAGGAGAAGGAGAAGGAGAAGAGGTGGAGAAGGGGAAGGAGTAGGAGGGGTAAAGGAGGAGGAGAAGGAGGGGTTAAGAAGGAGAAGAAGTAGGAGGGGTAGAGGAGGTGAAGGAGTAGTAGGGGTAGAGAAGGAAGGAAGGAATAGGAGGGGAGGAGAAGGAGGGGTTAGATGGTCATAAAGATTGGGCCTCGGTAAAGGAAAAGGGTTACAAGACTGTATGAAAAGTTGATATGGTGGACTGAAAATAAGGAGGAAGGGAAGGAGGAGGAAGAAGAGGAGAAGGGGGAAAGGAGGAACAGGAGAAGGAAGAAGAAAAGGAGGAGGAGGAAGAAAAAGAGAAGGGGGAAAAGGAGGAACAGGAGAAGGAAGAAGAAAATTAGGAGGAGGAAGAAGAAGAGAAGGGGGAAAAGGAGGAACAGGAGAAGGAAGATGAAAAGGAGGAGGAGGACGGATTGGATGGAGTTTTGAGGCGTGGAGGGAGGGAGTGGAAGATGATAATGATGGAAGGAATATGGAGGAGGGGTGACGAAAGGGAGATGGGGAGGATAAGAGAGAGGAAGGCAAGGATGGTAAGTGGGAGAGAGGTAGAAAAGACGACATCGGAAGGGAGGGAAGGAGAGGAAGTGGAAGAAAGAGAAGTATGAGGGAGGAAAAGAGGTAAGAGTGAGGGAGGGTAGTTGGTTGACGGAAGGAAAAGAAAGAAAGAAGGAAAAGAAAGACAAGGTAGGAATTGAGAGTTAAACAAGGAATTGGAGACGACAGGAAAATTACAGACGGTCTTAGTTCAGATCAGGGGGTCTCAGTTCAGATCAGGGGGTCTCAGCTCAGATCAGGGGGTCTCAGTTCAGATCAGGGGGTCTCAGTTCAGATCAGGGGGTCTCAGTTCAGATCAGGGGGTCTCAGTTCAGATCAGGGGGTCTCAGTTCAGATCAGGGGGTCTCAGCTCAGATCAGGGGGTCTCAGTTCAGATCAGGGGGTCTCAGCTCAGATCAGGGGGTCTCAGTTCAGATCAGGGGGTCTCAGCTCAGATCAGGGGGTCTCAGTTCAGATCAGGGGGTCTCAGTTCAGGTCTCAGCTCAGGAGGTCTCAGTTCAGCTCAGGAGGTCTCAGGTCAAGAAGTCTTACTTGAAGGTGATGACATCAGACCTGCATTTCCCTTTATTCTCTCTCTCTCTTTCTCTTTCTTTCTCTTTCTCTTTCTCTCTCTCTCTCTTTCTCTCTCTTTCTTTCTCTCTCTTTCTCTTTCTCTTTCTCTTTCTCTCTTTTTTTTCTCTCTCTCTCTCTCTCTCTCTCTCACCTCACCCCTCCACCACCTGTCTCCTGCACATCTTGTATACAACAATAAGAGTAAAAAATGGACATAATTACCGAGGTCTGATGTCCAGTGTGGGGTAGGGAGGGAGTGTGGTATGAAGTGAGGTGATAGAGGCAGAGAAAATAAGTGAGGTGAGGGAAGCCTAGAGTGAGGGAGGGAGTGTGGTATGAAGTGAGGTGATAGTGACTGTGATAGAGGTAGACAGAATAAGTGAGGTGAGGGAAGCCTAGAGTGAGGGAGGGAGTGTGGTATGAAGTGAGGTGATAGAGGCAGTGTGGTGGGGATGGTGTCAGGTGGTGATAATGGTAACGACTCTGATCGTGGCACAATGGATGGATGCCGTAATATTTTATGGTAGTGAAGTGAAATGCTACGTTGTCAGATTTTTCAAGCTCACAGACAAGATCGATTTCATATCTGTGTATGTATTTTTGTTTTTTAAGTTAATTTTATGAGTTTTATTTATTATAGTTAGTGTTGGTGAGATTAATTGTGCCGTGATATTTTCTACAATGTAGCTTTCGCATGAAGAGGTTATATTTGTGACGAATAAATTCATTTGGCTTTATTCCCAGACGTAAGAAAATACCAAAGAGTTAAAGGAAATAATTCTTGAAGTGTCATTAG